>JAUCBJ010003989.1:0-68921 GCA_032718475.1 Nemertoderma westbladi
CCTAAAAAAAATATCCAAAACCATCAGGTATATTTTTTAAAATTACGACACAGTTTACCGTTACACATACTAAATCTACTGTCCTGCTCATTAATACAGCCATACATTAACTATAGGATAGTTATCTGGGGGAACTCCAAAACAACTCTCATTAAACATATTAAAACGAAAATTAATAAACTGTTGAGAGCAATTACCTTCAGTCACTACCGTGAACACGCACCTCCACTTTACAGACAACTAAATATAATTCCAATTGAAAAACTATACTTTCTCGAAAATGCAAAAATACTGTGGGAAATCCACAATAACAAAAAACAACCTTTTATTACCTCGCTGTTTCAGCAGCTATACACACTCACAACACACGCTCAACTACAAACCAAAATTACTATATCAAACGGACTCGACTAGCACAAACTCAGAAATCTCTCAAATATCACGATGACATTGTCTGGAACACATTAGATAATAAAATCCAACTTAGTACATCCAAAACATCTCTTGGGAAAAAATTAAAGACTAAACTATTAAATGAACTATCAAATAAAGGATCGAACGGACAACAAAATAACAAGTTAGGGCACTCTAAAAAAAAGTAATATACATTACAACAAAAACAAAATTTATATGACTTAAATTCTATATTTAAAACAAACATTTTACACATTTACACAAAATTTAGATAATTGAATGGATTGCTTTTAATTGTGGTTGGATAGGCTATCAGTAACCATTACCCAATCCCTCCAATTGACTGCTGATAGGAGTTGTTAGCTACACTAGCTCACAGTGACCTCCTATCAATGCGCTACACGCCCACTACTTTTTTCAAATAAAAATAAGAACAAAAAGAAAAGCATACTGTATTTGTTTACCTGTATCTTTGTATTTTATAAACATTGATGACGGTCAATTCAAGAATAAATAATTAAAAGGAATTAAATATAGTCAAATTATTTACACTTAACTAGAGTCAGCGCAGCCGCAGACTATAATTGTGAGGAGTCGTCTCTAGGCACATGAAATAATAATAATAAATCCTGGACTTATTGCGCGCTTTTTCTAAGTCTCGGTTTCAACGCTGTTAATTCGGAAAAATGTGTCCTTGAACACAAATGTAGCTTAAATTTGGACAGCCCAAATAAAGAGTTCGGATTTTAGTACGCTGCAAAAATTTGTAAGATCGGTGGCGGTTCTAGTTTGAAAATGGAGATTGTTGGAGCTGCATAAAAGAACTATCGGGTGCCAGATGTTTACAGTTTGAAATTTGGTACATTTAGAGACCACAGCAGTTCCGTCCTGGTTGGGTTGTAGTTGGGGGTAAGTATGGGTTTGTTATATGGGTGAACAGCTGGTGTTGTATCGTTTTATGCTAATAAGTGAAGTCGTCTATAATGGACTGGTCTGGTCTGGTAGACCGTATAATAGGCTGTTGTTGTTATCAAACCGTGATATTATGAGCGAGTTTACAAGTTTCTGTGTTGTCGTCGCTTTGGTGGCATCCGATTTGTCAAAATCTTCAACATTTTCGCTTATGAAACATTTCCTGTAATATAAAATTCCTGACTTTTCCCTGATTTGTCCATTCCCTGACTGTGACTATTCCATGAGTGGCAACCCTGCTATGGCCTTGTACTTATGGTACAACAGACTCCCAACAACCACGATGTATTCTAGAACACCAATTCCCAGTTCCCATACATTCTGGAACACCACTACTACTAGGATCGGCATGCTGCATTGCAGCTGCATTTTTAAGAATGCTGTGCCGGCTTATCGACAAAATTGCACCGCCACAACTCCCTATCACCCATGACATTTGCTAGATCATCCGCATCTTCAAGGCCAGTGTCCTTTAAGATGCGTCTCAAGAAAGTCATGGGCTGTCCACCATGCTTATTCACTCCATGAGGCTGCCAAAGTACAAGATTATGCACTGGCTGGTCCTCACGGCGAAAGCAATGTCCTGCAAAGCGGAGGCGGAGGAACACCAACACCCCCAATGTATACGGTAACACCAACGCCTAACCACAGCACAAGGTATTCCCGAACACCAACCTATAAACTAATTGTTGGTCGACATCAAAATAGCATTGTGATGAGTGTTTAAATAATTTCCTATAGTATTCGATTACGTAGGATGTGCGGTTTTACTATCCGGGCGAGAAAACTTGTTGCAAAACGAAATGAAAAATCATGTAGTAAAGAATTCATTTTATTTTTATTTTATTTGACTAAAAGTAATACCTAATATAATATGTTGCATAATAAATTACACATTATCATAAATTTGTTTCAAAAATATTTTTAAATTCTATAAATGAAAAAAATGTGGTTTTTAGCACAAATGGGGCACAATATACAAGTTAATCAACCAATAAAGCGACTTTATTGGTTACGTATGAAAACTATAATCAACGCTTCGTTACTTTGGCCAAACTATTGGCATCGGTCTGCATTAACTTAATAGAATCTTTACACAGCGGCTTGGCTCTGAGTTTATCTTCCGTCTTTATATCCTCCTTCACTTTCCACAACATCAGCTCCATACAGGACTTGGCGTCTTCCCTACAATCGTGTCCAGCAACGTCATCCTGGATGATCTTCTGGAGATGATCGATCACGATATTCTTTAACGCGCGTTTCAACGGCGGGCCCATCTTGTGCGGAAACACTAAGGATGTGTCGACAACGCTCGAGTGTATAAGTCGCAGCACCTTGAGGTCCGACTGGAGACTGTGGCCGATAAGTATCGTATCCGCGAAGAATAACTCCTGTAGTTCCACGACGACGTCCTCCGCTCGCATTGAAACGTCGGCGAGGTCATCGGCTGCGATCCCGGAGAATCTCGTGTTGTAATCGACGACGGGGTTGTCGGGAAGTACCAGCGTCTCGTAGACGACCAGGAGGTTCTCGTCAATCACGGATATCTTACAGAGTTCGAGTCCCTCAACCGTGTAGCACATCTCGCAGTCGAGCGCGTAAACGCCCGGGGACGGTGCCCCGCAGTGCCCAGGGAAGGCGGCCGCTAACCCTGGGGACAAAGGCTCGCCCATCCCCCCAACGCCCGGACGCCCACACGACTCGCCCTCGCCCGCACCCAGACACCCTCGTGTCTCACGGAACGCGCCCATCTCGCCCCCCTCCGACACGTGTCTCCCCGCCAGAGAGCAACCCTCCGCACCCACCTCCGCGCCGCAGCAGTTGTACCGCGACTCGCCCCCCTTACCCCGTTGCCGCCACGCTTTCCCCCAATGGTAGACGCACTCCTCCGGCTTGGCGTAGACCCCGCCGACGCCCACGCTGTACCCCCGCCCGCAGCGACAACACGTCCTCCCCCCATCGCCCCCGCAGCTCGGGGGCTGCGGGCTGTAGAACGCCACGCCCGCGTCCCCATCCGGCCTCGGGAACCCGTTAACTCGCAACTCTTCCTCCGTTAACAGATACCGTCGCAATCGGTTGTACAGATTCCAACCTTTCAACGTCTCCGTTTGTTTCTTTCTGACGCGATTTGAATCGGTTCAGCGTCACGTTGTCGGCCCCCTTAGCCGATAGAACGTCGGAATGTTTCTGTGTAAATAAACTCCGACTAACTCTGCTCTCCCGGCCGTCCTCGCTTCGCTCTTTCACGAAATCTTTAATTCGTTTCATCGTCTGGGCCGCACGGTTCGTGTAGAGGAATCGGGTTTTACTCTTGGTGTAGAGTTCGGCCTCCTCGCCGACGGCGGCCGAGAAGACCCGATCGGTGGGGAGGCCCGACTTGAGGAGCTCGTCGACGAAGGCGTCGAGGTAGCGCTGGCGTACAGCCGGGGGGAGAGAGAGACGGGAGTCGTCGGTGGTGGTGGGGCGGGGGCGTTGGGGGGCGGAGCGGGGGCGGTGGGCGACTCGGTGGTCCGTGGTGGGCGTACCAACGTACACCGACGCGCCTCTGCCGGCCCCCGCCGCCCCCTGGGGGGCCGCCCCTCTACCGGCCCCCGCCGCCCCCTGGGGGGCTGCCCCCCTTCCGGCCCCCGCCGCCCCTTGGGGGGCCGCCCCCCTCCCGGCCCCCGCCGCCCCCCTCCCCAACGCCGCGCTCATAAAGTAACGTTCGTGTCCCCTAATCCTAACGCGTTTCCGCAACTCATCAGTGTCCGGTTTCTCCGCCGGAATCGATTTTAGCGCCGGACGGACTACGACGTCGTCCCGTCCGGCTGCGACAACCGCCGCGCCGAAACAGCGCTCCGCGTCCAAGCGACGGCGCCGCTCGTCGTCGAAACGCGCGGCGCGGTCCCGCAGCGGTTGTCCTAGAGAGCCGCGCGCCGTCCGCCGCTGCGACAGACTCTTCCGACGGTAGTCGCTAGGTGCGGCAGAGACGTAGCGGGGCTGTCCGGACACCCCCAACTCCCCAGACACTCCCAACTCCCCGGACACTCCCAACTCCCCGGACACTCCCAACTCCCCGGACACCCCCAACTCCCCAGACAACCCCACCAACTCTCCGGACACTCCCAACTCCCCGGACAATCCCTCCAACTCCCCAGACACTCCCAACTCCCCGGATCCCCCCGAACTAGCCGTCTCTCCCTTGTTGAACATCTCCATGCACTGCCCCAAGGCCTCTTCGTCTATATCGGCACAGCCCCCGAACTCGGACTCCTTGAGGTAGTTGAGGATATCGGCGACGACTTCCTTCCTGGACCCCGGGGACCCGCCTAACTCCTTTACCGAAGGATCGGAAGTGGAAGACATCGGGACAGATAAGCTGCTACTCGTGTTCAACTCCTCCTCTATATCCATAAGGACATCGGCAATTTCGTCTTCTTTTAGAGGCAAGAAATCTTCCAACGATTCATCAACAGCGTCGCTCTCTATAACCAATGCTGGGTCGCTGGTATCCAATGGTTTGGCTTCCTCACTCACTCCCACCTCTGACAATGTAGAACACCCTGTGTCAACGTCCGTCTCTATAACCCCCTTGGATCCATCAGGTTCCGCGTCAACAGACGTTTCGTAACTCACCGATCCGCCCATAGTTCTATCGTCCAGTAACTTTAGTCGTTTATTATCGGAATTCGTTTCTGGAACTCCAGAACTACCCTCCAACGGCCGTTTGTGGCCGAATAGTTGAGCCGACTTTGGAATTCTTTCCGATTCAGAATTTACCGAAGTATCACAGACTAGGTCACTAAGAGGTTTGCTTGTATCGACAGTGTGGGGCGCCTGAGCGGTTAGTTTGTTATTACTGAATCCAACGTAGGATGAGGAACTTGGGTCGTAAGGCGCGATATCCGATTGAGGTCTTCTAGTCGCAAGCAATGCTGATTGGCTGACAGCAGATAGGGCACCCCGATGCAACGCGGAAGCTTCCAATGCAGGTGCAGGCAACTCCAATGGGTTTACAACGGATTTACTATAAATTGTTTCAGTTTTAGCTATGCCGTCAAATATTCCTTGTAAAACATCGGAACTGCCAATTTTGTTATTTAATAAGTTTGTTTTATTAATATTCTGGAGTTCTGCGTCCATGGAGACATTGTAGTTATTAGAAGGCGTTCGTGAATTATCTACAAATCTAACATTATTATAATCGTTGGGGCGAAATGCTGGTGCTTCGGGAAGACTATTATAATTAGTTGGTTGGTCTAGAGTTAATTTATCGAACGTATTGCTATTTGCCATACAGTTACGCGTGGACAATTCAGTTTTTGGTGTTGGAATGTAAATGGGAGCGTTGATAATGTTTATTCTCCCCGGTCGAGAGGCTGTACCGGAACTGGAATGGGAATGACTGCTCGACCCGTGCTTATGTCTGGAGTGAGTTCTCGATGGTTTGTAATGCTGCCCAGGCTGGAATGTCCCATCTTCCGTTGAGTGTTGTTTCTTTTGATGGTCCACGTGTTTAAAGTGGCAGTAAGGCCGGTGGCACAGACCGTTGGCGAAGAATGGGCAAGTAACACCACTGAAATAGCCGCGAGAAGGAAACATAATTTAGGCTATAGGACCACAATCAGACCAGTTCTATAGTTACCGGAACCAGGTTTAATGTAAGCCTAGAAAGCAAGAACAATTGAGAGGCACGTCACTCAGTGTGATGCAGTTCTGTCAAAATTAGAACTACAGGCAGACAGGAATACAGGATACTGTTATAGGCCTAGTTAATTAATTAGGACACCCAACTTAATTAATATGTGTAGGCCTAGCTAGGTATTGAGGAATTACCGTACCAGATTAATGAATTACACTAACTACAGTACCGTACTATAGTTAGGAACAAAACGCCTGATTTTGTCCATTTGAACGCCAACATTTGGCCCATGTGAAGAATACCAGACTTTCTGCCATTATATTTCACTTTGCAGTTACCCCCATGTGAAGAATACCAGGTTTTCACCAAACACACAGGTTACAGAAGGGCTGAATGTAACCAAAACAATAAACGAATTAGTATATGTACATTTAGTATAAGACAGAAATAAGCGCTATAAAACATTTAATAAAGATAAATAAAAAAAAATTAAAACTCTTCATTTATAAAATTCAAATAAAATGTCGACCGAATCTTCACATGGGCGCGCTTATTTCTGTTTTATAACCTGTACATATACTAATGGTTAGATATTTACTAATGTTTAGATTCAGCCCTTCTGTAACCTGTGTTTTTGGTGAAAACCTGGCAGCTTGGTATTCTTCTCATGTGGGGGTAACTGCAAAGTGAAATATAACGACAGAAAGTCTGGTATTCTTCACATGTGCCCATGCGTGACCTTTAAATTATTGGTAGTGTATTTAATTATCTTATTTCGGTGTTAAAGATAGTTCATTATCTTAAATAATGTACTCTTACCACAATTTATTTTATAAGTATATAGAGTTTAAAATAACACAAGGCTCAAGTTGGCTAACGTTTACACCCTGAAGTCTTGGCATTGGTGACGCGAAACTAGGCTAGTGAGATTCAGGATATTGCGTTTAATATAAAAATCGAAAACCCCATCGAATTCCGTAAAGGCGTTAATAATATAGGAAATACACAAATAGTCATTTAACCGGATAAATGAATTTTCCGCAATGGAGATATTGGAATTATGTTACCCACCCACCACACACCCATTTTAGTTTCTTCCATACATCTACTGATTCTATAACAATATGGTCAGCATTCAATAATCTCCATTGCTGAAAATTAATTAAAATATTATTGGTTGGTCTAGATAAAAATTGCCTCCTCCTATTGGCTGAACGTAAAGAGTAATGTCACATAGGAACTAAAGGCTTAAAGGCTTATTAAGCCAAGGATGCTTTTCAATAAGTTCATGTTCACCACCTAGACCTTACTGACCTTCCACAGTTCAAAAGGTAAAACAGGCACGCTGAATTACAATTAAGGCAATTTGTTACCATTATATCCATTATACATATCCATTATATCGTACTGCATTAATGCAGTACAGCAGTACGACTTCCCATTCATGTACATAAGTTCAAAGTTACGTAGCTACATTAGTTACTTACTGTCTCTGCTATAGTTTGATAGTACTATATAGGCGGATAGGCTTACTGTTATCTCAAATTCTCACTATTATATTACTTCACCAGGCAATTTATTCAAAGTTTCAATAAATAATCAATAGGCCTATACTACTGTACAGTATACAGTACTACACACACCAGTTGTATTAAAAAATATTGAGACATCAAAAATATCGCGAGTAAAAATATCGTGTGTTGAAAAATATCGATAATATCGCGAGTAAAAATATCGTGTGTTGAAAAATATCGATAATATCACGAGTAAAAATATTGAGTTATGGGCGTATTACTCAGTAGGCCTAGTATTTAGTATTGTAACTGTGTTGTTAATACTATTCCTTATAATTAATTGTATATCTTTGCTGCGGCTAATATCTTTTACCTCTTTAATTAATTAATTAACCCATTCTTAATTTATTGATTAATTTGCTGTTTTAATTTCTAAATAAAATATCCGTATATATTATAAAGCCGTAAATTAAGAAGTTTAAATAAGTGTAAATAAAAAAGTATCAAAAAAAGTTTATCAGTTTATTTAACTAATTATTTACAAATCCAGGAGCGAGGAGCTGAGGAGTGTCTCTCTGGGCTACAGTAGCACTGATGAGTGTTCATCAGGAGATCCAGGAGCGAGGAGCTGAGGAGTGTCTCTCTGGGCTACAGTAGCACTGATGAGTGTTCATCAGGAGATCCAGGAGCGAGGAGCTGAGGAGTGTCTCTCTGGGCTACAGTAGCACTGATGAGTGTTCATCAGGAAATCCAGGAGCGAGGAGCTGAGGAGTGTCTCTCTGGGCTACAGTAGCACTGATGAGTGTTCATCAGGAGATCCAGGAGAGAGGAGCTGAGGAGTGTCTATCTGGGCTACAGTAGCACTAATGAGTGTTCATCAGGAGATCCAGGAGCGAGGAGCTGAGGAGTGTCTCTCTGGGCTACAGTAGCACTGATGAGTGTTCATCAGGAGATCCAGGAGCGAGGAGCTGAGGAGTGTCTCTCTGGGCTACAGTAGCACTGATGAGTGTTCATCAGGAGATTCAGGAGCGAGGAGCTGAGGAGGTCTCTCTGGGCTACAGTAGCACTGATGAGTGTTCATCAGGAGATCCAGGAGCGAGGAGCTGAGGAGGTCTCTCTGGGCTACAGTAGCACTGATGAGTGTTCATCAGGAGATCCAGGAGCGAGGAGCTGAGTGTTTCTCTGGGCTACAGTAGCACTGATGAGGTGTTCATCAGGAGATCCAGGAGCGAGGAGCTGAGGAGTGTCTCTCTGGGCTACAGTAGCACTGATAGTGTTCATCAGGAGATCCAGGAGCGAGGAGCCGAGGAGTGTCTCTCTGGGCTACAGAAGCACTGATGAGTGTTCATCAGGAGATCCAGGAGCGAGGAGCTGAGGAGTGTCTCTCTGGGCTACAGTAGCACTGATGAGTGTTCATCACGAGATCCAGGAGCGAGGAGCCGAGGAGTGTCTCTCTGGGCTACAGTAGCACTGATGAGTGTTCATCAGGAGATCCAGGAGCGAGGAGCCGAGGAGTGTCTCTCTGGGCTACAGTAGCACTGATGAGTGTTCATCAGGAGATCCAGGAGCGAGGAGCTGAGGAGTGTCTCTCTGGGCTACAGTAGCACTGATGAGTGTTCATCAGGAGATCCAGGAGCGAGGAGCCGAGGAGTGTCTCTCTGGGCTACAGTAGCACTGATGAGTGTTCATCAGGAGATCCAGGAGCGAGGAGCTGAGGAGTGTCTCTCTGGGCTACAGTAGCACTGATGAGTGTTCATCAGGAGATTCAGGAGCGAGGAGCTGAGGAGGTCTCTCTGGGCTACAGTAGCACTGATGAGTGTTCATCAGGAGATCCAGGAGCGAGGAGCTGAGGAGGTCTCTCTGGGCTACAGTAGCACTGATGAGTGTTCATCAGGAGATCCAGGAGCGAGGAGCTGAGTGTTTCTCTGGGCTACAGTAGCACTGATGAGTGTTCATCAGGAGATCCAGGAGCGAGGAGCTGAGGAGTGTCTCTCTGGGCTACAGTAGCACTGATGAGTGTTCATCAGGAGATAGATATGCCTGTAGATGCAATTATAAATATTTATTTATGCCAAGCGTCAAAATCGCCGCATAATTAATTTAGCAATTTTCACTTGGCCTACGGTAGGCCTACTGTAGGCCTATTCAGATAGTGGTGCAAATTGTCCACAAGTGAAAAAGTGATCTCCTGTGAAAATTGACCGCAGGTGAAATAAAGTTTAATTTATTATTTTGGTTAGAAAACACAGCCATTGTAACCTACTAGGAGTGTAATACTTTCCCTTAATGTTTTAAATTAAATAATTTTATAAACCCTCGAAATACGGCACTAGAGTTTAATAGGGGGCCCTCCAGCCCTCCAAATCTGCTAAATCATGAAATCACCTAAACTGAAGGTTAGTAAAGGAGCAGGTTACAGAGGCGAGTTGAACGGAACCAAAACATTAAACAAAAGTTAGGAATCTCGTAGAATATACTTACAATTTCAGAATTAGCAGGTGATTTCAGGATTAGCTGATTAGGAGAGTCCCCTGCTATTAGGCACAAGTGGCTACTGACCGGACCCATTGACCGGACCCTCTAAATACCGTATTGAAGCTTTATATTTGATTTATCTTTTACTTATATTATTGATCGGACCCTTACCTCAACTTTGTGACCGGACCCTCTAAATACCGTATTGAAGCTTTATATTTGATTTATATTTTACATGTATATTATTGATCGGACCCTTACCTCAACTTTGTGACCGGACCCTCTAAATACAGTATTGAAGCTTCATATTTGATTGATATTTTACATGTGTATTATTGACCGGACCCTTATTACCTCAACTTTGTGACCGGACCTATTTACCGGACCCTCTAAATACCGTATTGAAGACTGTATTCGTCGGCGAGAAAGCTTCGCCCACTAAACATGGTTAGAAAAAGCCGTCTCTGTAACCTGCTCCTTTCCTTCAATTGGCAACAACATCGTTTGTTGTTTTGGTTAGAAAAGCCGTCTCTGTAACCTGCTTCTTTCCCTCAATTGGTAACTAAAATGATTTCTAACACAAATCTTATTGGGCGAAGGTTGCTCGCGGGCGAAGACCGAAGATTGCCTTTCACAAAGTAACCTGTATAATCTTGTGTGTTAACACATCATGTGTTAACTTTTGTTATTGTTTTGGTTCCCTCAACACGGGCCCATGTGAAGAATACCAGACTTTCTGCCGTTATATTTTACTTTGCAGTTACCCCCATGTGAAGAATACCAGGTTTTTACCAAAAACACAGGTTACGGAAGGGCTGAATCTAACCAAAACAATAAACGAATTAGTATATGTACAGGTTATAAGACAGAAATAAGCGGTATAAAACACTTGATAAGATAAATTAAAAAAAAAAAATCTTCATATATAAAATTCCAATAAAAAGTCGACCGAAAACAGAAATCCTGGTATTCTTCACATGGGCGCCAACACGCCTCTGTAACCTGCTCCTTTACTAACCTGCTCCTTTAAGTGGCAATGGGCTCGGTCAATGGGTCCGGTCAATTGCGCAATGGGTCCGGTCAGGAGCATTTGACATTAGCCACTAGTACCCTAACCTCATGGTTTTTGTTTACGGTGATTTTGCGCCATCAATTCACTGTATCACATCATAAATACCAATGACCTAATTAAAAAATTTAATAATCCGTAGTGAAATACATCTGTTATGGAAAACATGTCCTGGAAAATAGTGTCGTTATTCTGGTCCAACCACCCCTCCCCCAAATTTTTGTAAGATTGGATGAAATTTGAAATAGAGATAGTTTCACTAACTCCTCCTCCGTGGGTAAGTATATTTTTATTTTTTGCTCTCATTTTTTTTAGCGACATCCGTTAAAAAAGGTCTCCTGTCTCTAGCGGTTATATACAGTATACCTACCTTATGCGTACCTGAGTAGGCCTATCAAACAAACATTTTCCTTCGGCCTATGTATAACAATAAACTGATACGAAATAACCTGTAGCAATGGAGCAGGACCAATTAGAAAAAGAGTTTGAATGTTGCATATGTTTTAGACTATTAAACAATCCTAGAGGATTGACATGTGACCACGTGTTCTGCTTCAAATGCATCTCAAAGATTTCTAAACAACAAGGAGATCTTCTTTCAGTTGAATGTCCGCAGTGCAGAGAGATAACAGATGTCGATAAAGTTGAAACTTTGAAAGTAAATCACTTAGTGACATCCGTGGTCGATACAATTAGACAAACCAAAACGTGTGAGGAATGTTCCAAAAGCAAAGGAACGAACCCTTGTGCAGATTGTAGCAAAGAGTTGTGCCGGAACTGCGAACTATATCACATGTGTGATGTTAACCAAGTTGGTTCGGGTAGAGAGGAAGAAACCGTTCTCAATGACGGAGACGATTTGGAGAAACGCAGGGCTGTTGGTGGATGTCGCCCTGACGATTCTTCCCTTCAATGTCCAGATCATCATATAAACAAACGCCATTATTGTATCGAATGTGAAACAGCTGTTTGTCGCCAATGCCATTCAATTGATTTCATAGATCATGATGTGTCTTATTTTACTGAAGTTTGTCAACTACTACTAGGATCGGCATGCCGCACTGCAGCTGCATTCTCAAGAATGCTGTGCCGGCTTGTCAACAAAATTGCACCGCCACAACTCCCTATCACCCATGACATTTGCTAGATCATCCGCATCTTTAAGGCCAGTGTCCTTTAAGATGCGTCTCAAGAAAGTCATGGGCTGTCCACCATGCTTATTCACTCCATGAGGCTGCCAAAGTACAAGGTTATGCACTGGCTGGTCCTCACGGCGAAAGCAATGTCCTGCAAAGCGGAGGCGGTTTTGTTCTAGTGTCAAGCTTGGGGGAACCAATGAGACACCTCCAATGTTATATAGTGTCTGGTTGGAGATGTGTGCATTGTACTTGACACAATGAACCCGGCGTAGCATTCTTGTGAATGTGCCATCCAGAGATTTGGTGTCCTCAGCAGTTAGAGCCCAGCATGGACTCCCATAGAGGAGTACTGGAACTACTGCTGCTCTAAATAATCGGACCTTAAGTTTCCGATTAATTCTCGGTGACTTCCAAATCCTGGAAAGCCTATTCAAGGCTGCCCATGCCTTGTTTGTCAAACCATTAGAGATACTATAGAAGAATTCCCTAGAAAGATTCATTCGCTTTTAGCGACCAAGTTATCCATATTGGGAGGTCTTCTAGAGGAATATGGAGACATGACCAAAGTGAGCACCAATGATATCAAGAAACATTTCGAATGTTTATACGGAGTACTAAAAGCGGCTGAAGATAAAATGATAGGAGAAGTTAATGAGTTGAGCACCAAAACGATGACTGAAATATCAGAGGCACAGGAATATCTCAGAAGCATAGATATCCCTAAAGAGAACAAATATTATGTTAGGTTAAACAATTCGAGATTGTTGGATGAAATTGCCGACGCAAAAGGCGTAATTCTAAAGTACAAAGAAATAGAACAACAGATTGCAAAGTTTGAGATGGTCGACATTCCAGATATAAAGTTCGTTCATGTTAGTGAAGATTCAATTCCAAAGGGCGTCGGAGAGATTGTTGGTCGCATTGATATAATAACCAGTAGTGCCATGGAAGACATAGTCGATAAAGTTCAAGCTGAAGAAACCGAAATGAAAGTGATTGACCTCCAAAAATACAATAACATTGTATTGGAAAAACCGAAGTGGGCAGAAACATGTCGGATTGACTGCCAGCAGTTAGGGCTCACCAAAGTCGGAAATATTGCTGGTGGTGGTAATTGTTTGGGAGTAACCGACACTCTAGGTAACGGGAAAGTTCGGATTATGTTCTACCAGATGAATTTGGAGAACCATTCATTGTCTCTGGAAGGGGAATCGGTTGCCATAGAATCACCCGGTTCCTGCATCTCCACTGCGAAACAGATAGACCACTTCGAGTTCATGACGGGCCACTTCTGGGCTGCTGCAACCAGCGATTGTCTGTTTATTATAGACAAACAAAAAACACCAGTCGTCGTCACTCATTTATATATCAAAGACAAGAAATACGGAAATGATCCAGTTGGGACGATAGTCGGTATAGATTATGGGTCGCATGCTTATGTTCTAACAAGCAGTAATTACATAATCAATATCAACCTGCATGATTGCTCTATTAACTGGATGTCTCACATTGATCAACCTGGAAATTTGATAAATCCTCATATCAACTTCGTAGGTGATGGTCTAACCGTAGGATTATGGGAGGCGGATAAAAAAACAATATCTGTAGGTATCTATAAGTCTAAAGGTTTCACCCCCTACCTAACCCATGTACTTCAGAGCACGCATCATATTCTGGATTGTGGCCCTTCTACAACTATTAGAGGTTTGAAACCAATTATGATAAACAGCTCTAAACGGAATTTCATAGTTCCTATGGAAGAAGATACCAAACATTATATCGGCGTTTATATACCATCATCATCTTCTGCAGGATCAAAAGTGTCCAGAGCGGCTGCCATTCCTGTAAACGGTTATGGAGGATTGGAAACATTTGATAGAGGGATTACTACTCATGGGTTATTTCTTTATCAAACTCTTGGTAACTGTTTAGTTTATGTAAATGTTAAACAGGATCCGTAAATGGATCCCTGAGCTGTAAATCAACAAGATGGAGGACAATTAAGTAATTAAACATTGCTTATGAAATGATAAAAATAAACGGTACCCCATTCTTAACTTAGGTTAATTTTCAAATCGAGAAAGAATTATTAGCAAAGTCTAATCAGATATCCCCTAATCACTTTTACCACATAGAGGCACTACTGCAGTTGATTTAAGACCGCACAAAGACTCAGGTTGAGGTTTCGAATATATGTGCCAGCTGCCAGGTATCAATCAGGAATAAAGGATTATAAACAATAATACGAAATGGCTAAAAGTTTTCATTTCAGACATTTCTAAAATGTTTTCATTTCAGCCCTATAGGGTAGACTGCGGAACGATCTCCTTCCTCACAAATACGCATCAGCAAGTAGTCGAATACATATTGATGCCAAGATTCAGCTAAAACTTATAAAAAGCACGGAAATGCGAGATAGTACACTATCATAATGTATACACTTTCACAAATTTCGGACTCTATCGGCAGACAGGAAAACTACAGATCAATCACTTTCCTCAAAAACCTTCCCTTTTGTTAAAAGCTTAATTTAATCACGTAATATTGTTATCAACGCACATTGATAATTCCATGTGATTATCTGAAAATTGTCATTACCTGCTTAGGAAAAGTCCGCAAATACTAAACCAACACAACTCACAATAGTTTATATAAGTGTAGTGAACCTTCACCTCAAAGCGTCCTTTCTTTCTGTCCAGACTGAAACAGTAACTGTAGATCGAAGTGCCTTCAAAAATACCGAACGCGGCTCGGAACAATGGTTAATTTATTAGGCGCTTTCGTTTCAAAAGCCAGTATCTATAATTTTAGTGATTATCGAGTTTAATATATCATTCGACTCAGGAAACTGTTCAGCGTCATACTTGTAAAATGTCTAAGTATTTGAAGAAGGGGAAATAGGTTTTTGAAATTGCCAAAAACGTGTATCTCCACCATTTTTAGCACATGCAGTAGTTCAAACCAAAGCACAGTATTTGATATGTCGTATACATTTTTCTCGTATACATGATTTGTCGCAGTGTCCGAGTGGATACGGCGCCTGAACTGCTTACACAATAGTGTTTGGTGGCGCAGGTTCGAATCTGACTAAAGGCTGTAGAAATTTCGCACTGTTGTGTCCCTAGGCAAGACACTTTAGACATTAGTGCCTACGTCAACCCAGCGGTATAATGGGAACCTGGCTTTGCTGGGGTAATGATAATAAAAGCGCTTTGAGTATGCTGAGCGTAGAAAAGCGCTATATAAATAACCAATATTATTATTATTATTATTATACAAAATACTGTACATGCATTACAAAACAAAGTTTCTCATTTCAATGCATTTCGTTTTATTTCGTAATTGCTGAGGAAGAAGATGCCAAACTTTATATCGCCGTTTATTATAAACCAGCAACATGTTCTATTGGAACCAAATTGTCCAGAACGGCTGCCATTCCTGTAAACGGTTAGGGAGGATTGGCAACATTTTATAGATGGGTTATTTAGTTTATGTAAATGTTAAACAGGATCCGTAATCAACTGTGCATTATCTCCTAAAGAGCGTGGACAATTAATTAATAATTAATCAATTAAACATTGCATATGAAAGGATAAATAAACTGTATTACCACATTCTTGGCTAATGAAAGGATAAATAAACTGTATTACATTCTTGGCTAATGAAAGGGTAAATAAACTGTATCACATTCTTGGCTAATGAAAGGATAAATAAACTGCATTACATTCTTGGCTAATGAAAGGATAAATAAACTGTATCACATTCTTGGCTAATGAAAGGATAAATAAACTGTATTACATCCTTGCTAATGAAAGGATAAATAAACTGTATTATATTCTTGGCTAATGAAAGGATAAATAAACTGTATCACATTCTTGGCTAATGAAAGGATAAATAAACTGTATTACATTCTTGGCTAATGAAAGGATAAATAAACTGTATCGCATTCTTGGCTAATGAAAGGATAAATAAACTGTATTACATTCTTGGCTAATGAAAGGATAAATAAACTGTATTATATTCTTGGCTAATGAAAGGGTAAATAAACTGTATCACATTCTTGGCTAATGAAAGGATAAATAAACTGTATTACATTTTGGCTTATGAAAGGATAAATAAACTGTATTACATTCTTGGCTTATGAAAGGATAAATAAACTGTATTACATTCTTGGCTTATGAAAGGATAAATAAACTGTATTACATTCTTGGCTTATGAAAGGATAAATAAACTGTATTACATTCTTGGCTAATGAAAGGATAAATAAACTGTATTACATTCTTGGCTTACGAAAGGATAAATAAACTGTATTACATTCTTGGCTAATGAAAGGATAAATAAACTGTATTACATTATTGGCTTATGAAAGGATAAATAAACTGTATTACATTCTTGGCTAATGAAAGGATAAATAAACTGTATTACATTCTTGGCTTATGAAAGGATAAATAAACTGTATTACATTCTTGGCTTATGAAAGGATAAATAAACTGTATTACATTCTTGGCTTATGAAAGGATAAATAAACTGTATTACATTCTTGGCTTATGAAAGGATAAATAAACTGTATTACATTCTTGGCTTATGAAAGGATAAATAAACTGTATCACATTCTTGGCTAATGAAAGGATAAATAAACTGTATTACATTCTTGGTTTATGAAAGGATAAATAAACTGTATTACATTCTTGGCTTATGAAAGGATAAATAAACTGTATTACATTCTTGGCTTATGAAAGGATAAATAAACTGTATTACATTCTTGGCTTATGAAAGGATACATAAACTGTATTACATTCTTGGCTTATGAAAGGATAAATAAACTGTATTACATTCTTGGCTTATGAAAGGATAAATAAACTGTATTACATTCTTGGCTTATGAAAGGATAAATAAACTGTATTACATTCTTGGCTTATGAAAGGATAAATAAACTGTATTACATTCTTGGCTAATGAAAGGATAAATAAACTGTATCACATTCTTGGCCAATGAAAGGATAAATAAACTGTATCACATTCTTGAAGGTAGATAATATAATAAACGGACAGACAGTTTAAGATCTCACAAAAACTCAGTCTGAGTTCTAGAATATTTGTGCCAGGTATCAATCTGGAAGAAAGGATTATGAACCATAAATTAGAAATGGCTGAAGGTTTTCATTTCAGAAATATCTGAAATGTTTCCATGAACACTGGGATACAAATATAGAATAATAGTTGAGAAAGGATTAATAATAGCGTGGTAAAGGAATTAGTTTTCAGTAATTCATAAACCCCTGCAATATAATGAACATTAAATAAACTATAATAATGCACAATAAAGCTGAGCACACTGTTGTTTATAACACCAATTATTATTATACAGGAATAACGTTCATCTTATTAAATAAGTTAAACACAAATATTTAGCGAGTTGGACAGGAATAAATAAGTACCGAAAAACGTTTAGAAAACCACCAAAACACGACAAAAATATCCACCTGTTGAAACCAACACGCGAGTTTATTGCACCTTCTTGTTATCGGGGGGCACCTCTTCTGTAGTGTCGTCGTCACGGTAACTGAACATGGTGACTAGATCGCCCTTAACCAGAGCGACAAACAACGGAGCCGTCAGACACGAAGGGACCAGATAGAGAAGAGCCGGTTGAGCGTGTTTGAAGAAGTGCATGACGAATATAGTGGTAGCCAACCCGAAGATGTAAGCGAGGAAACAAGTGTTGAAGTAGGTGTTGCGTTTCCGGTTCAAACTCGCGTCGTATCGGAGAAGGAGAGCGATGAATATACCCGGGATTACGATATCCCCCAGTCCTAACATCGCCATCTTCTCCGCTCCGAGGAAACCGTGCTCGATGAGGTCTTGGGGGAAGACCAACTTAATCGGAGCCTCGAAACTTGTTGCCACGGTCACCATAACGTTGGTGCCGAACACCCAGAAGATATCGTAGACGAATAGACCCCCTAGCAGGATGCAGCCCGTCTTTACGCCGCCCAACTGGAGGTATTCCACGCCGTTTATCGCGAAGGCCAACCCGAATAGGTTGTTAGCGATCCAGTGTTTCTTTAAGATGTACCAAATACCAACAACCGAAGATACGACTAAACAAGCCAAATCTTTCCTATCGAACTTATAATCTAATAGAACTTCAGTCTCATCGTTCGCGTTTCCTGTGAAGCTGAGGTGGTAAAGACGGTTAGGGAAAGAAGGTGGAACTAATTTAGCGACTATAGGAGACAAAATGTTAGATAAAGCGAAGATTCCTATCGCAAAGAAGTAACCCGTTAGCAACATGTTGATGTATTCCTTCCCGAAGTATCGGAACACGAGAAAGAGACCGAACAGCGCGCAACTAGCGTAGATCGGGAACATAGCGGCATCCTTACCCGTCAGCGTCTCCAGTTGCTCACTCCGATCTTTCTGTCCTTTCAGATGGAACACCGATTTAAAGGATCCGATAATAATTGGCGCCAACGCCATTATAAACAGACTCCCGTAAGCGATGGCCATTCCCTCGGGACACGCCTGGAAGGCAGTGGCGTTAACGGCGGAATCGTTAACAAGATCGTCGGTGGGGACAGATGGAACTGGTACAGCTTCATCCATTGTGAAAGGAGTTTGTCAGAAGTACCGGTAACTGGTGACTGGAATATGCAGTATTGTTATGCAGTTATGGACAGCGACCTGGACAGGACGGACACTGGGACTGGACAGCGGTAAAAAGTATGTAGGCTGTACTGAAGTGAACCGTTCTGCCGGTAGTGTAGAGTGTGACGTTGACGTATGGGCTTGGAGACGGTAGCGTGACGTTCTGAGACGTTCTGACTGTAAGTACGCCTACGTTCTACGCGGACGCGGCTATGCAGCCTATCACTCAAGGGTATTATTCTAACTCAACTACCGTACAGCGTACATCACCAGGGCTGGGCAGGGCCACCCAACAGCCCAATGAATCAGAATCAGTCAGTAGTAGTGACGTAGTAGATGTAACCTAGCATAAAACCATAATTATTAGCAATCAAATACAATCCGCATTTTTAGGATTTTATCTTGTTATAGGCCGAATGCCCAAAAAAATGTATATAAAAACATAATGTGCGGATGGTATGAAATGAAATTGTATGTAAATTTGCATAATAGCACACACGCACAAACAAAAGGTACAATATCGAAGAAAAATAGCGCATAATTTAATGAATTATATATACTATAAACTGTGATCAAGGACTTACAAGAATATAGGCCTAGTACTGTATTTGTAGAATAAAATATTAATTATTTATATTATTTATAGGATAAATACTATATTCTAGAAATTTTTGGAGAAAGGAATAAAATTACACTGGCCTGTCGCACATTAATGATTTCTATATCGCGGCTCGGTAACTAAAAATATTTCGAAATTAAATTAACTACAAATTGCGGCCACATTTAAACCAATTATTTATTAAAATCACATGTGTAGGTGGCGCATAAATAATTAAATTCAATGATAGTGCAGTGCCGCGACCGGGAACAATAAATACCAAAGCTATAATTTTTAGTCTTCTGTGCTTTCATATTTTGATTTTATATACGGCTCATCATGGTCATAATACGGCCATTATACTCAACATTAAATACAGGACAATATTTATTTTATTCTTAAAATTGTTACTTTTTCGCTCCAATATACTCCAAAATCGGGGCAAAAATTTCACTATTTTTCCCTAGGGATAAAAAGTAACCCACAGGATGGCATTGATTTTATTTTTTTTCCCGGAGAAAAAAGTAAAATAAATATTTTTGGTGGAATTTCTTTCATTACACGTGTTGAAAGAGCATCGATGTAGAAAAGGTTTGCACGCAATTTGAGCAAACTCCATTCACACACTCTAAAGTTATTGCAACTTTAGTTTCTGCAAGGCGAACCCCTAAACGGAACACAATATCCAACAATTTGGTTTATGTTGTTAAGTGGCTCTCAAGTTACATAATAAATATTCGAGAACACTAAATTATTTAACATTGAGTAAGTCAGTATCAGGAGTTGAAGAATACAGTAATTTGAATTGCAGTAAAACATTGGAAGCTATATAGTAAAAAATTACGTAATACATGGGTACAAACGTCTAGAACATATTTTTTTTAAATATTATCTCGATCCTTTATTAACATCGCTGACGCTCGGTGAATTAAATGCCTCGAGAATAGTGAATAAGATTTTTTTCCCATGTAATAAATAATTATTGTACCTCTCCGTGTATAAATACCTCATTATTACTCGTCCCGTCTCCGCTTCTTTCATTGTATTCTTCTTCCTGCACCGAATTAGTCCAGCAGCAGAGTGATGAACCGTGCAATTTTATACCCATAAAATGTCTCATCAGTTTCATGACCACAATACCATACTAATCGATATTAGGGAGGGTGTCGCTCTCTCACACAATACCATACTAATCGATATTAGGGAGGGTGTCGCTCTCTCAGCCTTGAGCAATTTGAAAAAACGTGTTTCCATATCAACAGTGACTGAGACCCTAGCAACTGCTGTTATAAACACTCAATATAGACCATATTTACACCAAATTGATCTCTATCGATGATAGCCAATCCAATGAACCCAGTCCCGAAGCACTGTTGCCATAGCAACCGTTGTTATTGACAGTAATCGCCATAACTAAGACCAATAAAGCATTATAAGACTAGGACTAAACTGTTTAGTGGTAGGTAAGAAAGGCGGTAAATTCAAACTAGTGTTGAAACAACCATGTTGACTTGTCTTGTATCATGAGAGTGTGCACCTTTACTTGTATGTATCAGTCAGTCAGTGTGTTGATCTGTCTGTATATATTATTCTTTGCTGCTACATTATAACTGTATGTTGTATGTAATGTACCTGTCAGCCTGTACGTGTACACCGGATGGCACATGATTCGAGTAGGGGGTTGACTCTTTGGAATATTGATGTGCAATGTATCGGGATTTACATGGCCTTGACAGAGTTCAAAGGCAGAAAGGCCTGCCTAAATGGTAATGATATAGTACCGGTATAGTAATAGTCAATCGATGTTGGCCAAATGTGTCAAAATAAAGGTAAACTGGTTCTCCCGATTTCCGGTGTTAGGGATCGATTGATAGAATATTTACGTCGCTTCCCAACAACAATCCTTATCGCCGATACCGGCAGCGGTAAAACAACGCAAGTCCCGCAGTTCCTATTCGAATCCGGGTTGGGCGGGGCTGGTGTGATCGCCGTTACGCAACCCCGCCGCGTCGCAGCCGTTACCGTGGCAACCCGGGTCGCCCAGGAACGCGACAACTCCCCGCTAGGCGGCGTCGTCGGCTACGCGGTCCGTTTCGACGATTGCACCGGTCCGCTGACCCGGATTAAGTACGCGACCGATGGGTTGCTCCTCCGAGAGGCGATGTGCGACCCGGAGCTCCTGAGGTACTCGGTAGTCGTTCTGGATGAGGCCCACGAACGGACCCTACAGACCGACGTTCTCTTCGGAGTCGTAAAGACCGCACAATCCGCTCGGAACTCCTCGCCGACTCTCCCAGACCTCAAACTAATCGTTATGAGTGCGACCATGGATGTTGACCATTTCTCCCAGTATTTCTCCGATGCTCCCGTTCTCTCCCTATCCGGCCGTTCCTTCCCTGTTCGAACGTTCCACTCCCGAGTCTCGCACTCCGATTACGCGCTCGCTGCACTCTCTACCGTCGTCCAGCTCCACCGCGACCAGCCCCCCGGCGACATTCTCCTATTCCTTACCGGGCAGGACGAGATCGAGTCGGTTTGCTCGAGTCTCCGCGCGTTGCGTCTCGCGGTCCCGTTGCTCCCGGTCCCGCTGTACGCCGCACTCGCTCCCGCCGCGCAACTCGCTGCGTTCGTCCCACCCCCGCGCGGCTCCCGCAAGGTCGTCGTGGCCACCAACATCGCGGAGACGTCCATCACGATCCCCGGGATAAAATACGTTGTCGACAGCGGCGTCGTAAAGGTAAAGACTTACAACGCCTCTAGCGGGCTGGAGCAGTTGGTTGTGGAGCGGGTGTCCCGCGCGGCGGCCTGCCAACGGGCTGGCCGTGCTGGACGTGACGCCCCTGGGAGTGTCTACAGACTATACACGGAGGCCCAGTTCCTCCGACTTCTCCCAACCGCCCCTCCCGCCATCCGTCGCGCAAACATGTCAGCAGTCGTCCTGGAACTCGTTGCCATGGGGATCCGGAGACCCACGGAGTTCGATTTCATAGACCCGCCGGTGGATGGCGCTATAGATGCCGCGGTGCGACAGCTCTCGGCACTGGGAGCTGTTGTGCAGGGCGAGCAGGGTGAGTATGGGTTGACCGACCGAGGGAGGAGTCTCTCCCAGTTCCCGTTGCTTCCGGAATACGCAGCCGCTATTGTAGACAGCTCCCCCAACGGCTGCCTTGGGAACCTACTCAACATAATATCGGTCCTGTCTGTGGACAACGCGTTGCTAAATCCAGCCAATCAGAGGGAAGAAGCGACCGCCGCTCGTCGTAAGTTCCAACACGCGAGCGGCGATCTACTCTCACTGTCCGCGATTATGGAACATTTCCTTATCAGCGGGAATAAACGCTGGTGTAAATCGCACTACCTTAACAGACAGGCGCTCCTGCAGGCAGAGAAGGTTCGCTGTCAGCTGCTGTGCGTCTGCGAGAAACTCGGTCTGTCTGCGACCATGAGCAGCCAATCAGAGCCGGTGTGTCGTAGTCTATGTTCTGGACTGTTCCAGAACGCCGCGGTTCTCTACAGACAGTCGGAGTATCGGACAGTGGAGAGCAAACAATCGGTTTCTATTCATCCCTCCAGCAACCTGTTCCATATCCGTCCCAAGTTTATTATTTTCACCGATTTGGTTCGGACTAGTAAGTCTTACATGAGGAACGTCTGCGCAGTGGAGGCTGATTGGCTAATCCAAGCCAATCCGCGGTACTTCTCATCCAAAAATATAGTGTCTTCCTAAAATTAATTAATATTTCAGGCTAAAGATAATAGTAAAAGCTTGATTAATTATATAATTATATTTATTTCAATAATTGTTCATCATGGGGGAGAGGGGGGGGGGGGGGTGTCTGGGTTTCATTTCATCCTGTGTGGATTTTTATGGGGATTGCAAATCTGAAAACCGCGTAGCAAAATAAATGTTAATTCTAGAGATACGCACCATAGAGATTGGCTGTCTGTCTATCCTCTTCTCCCACGGTTAGTCTACTTTCCTGGATCTGTAGTTGCAAGGCGAGATGGATGGGCATGAAAACAATACAAATTTACGTAGGAATTAATATTTTAATAAATACAATAAATTATTGAATAAAATGACAGTTTGCATAGATATAATATAAAATATTATAATTTTATGGCCTATTACACTGTAACCTATTTATTTCCCATATTTTGTATTGAACTTAAGTACCATTTATTGTTTCGGTTAGATAACACTGTTACTACAACATACTCCAATGATTGCCTGCCTTCTTGAGACCATTTCCTGGAATATAGTATCGTAATTCAGTAGCACCCCCACCAAAAATAAGTTTTTCTACATATCTCAATGAGATTGCTTGTAATTTGAACCAGAGATGGCACAGTGTCTATTGTCTAATAGGGACCCTCCTAATCTGCTAATCCTGGAATTGGTATTTCTATTCTACAATATTCCTAACTCTCGTTTATTGTTTTGGTTCCCTTCAATTCGCCTATGTAACTATGGTCCTCTATTAGACACTAGGGCCACAGATATAGATTAACCTCCCTCCCTCTTATCAGAATTTTTATTTTTACTTTCATTCTTTAACTCAAACGTTTAAAAAGTGTCACGTTTGGGGTCGGTGATATTTCTTCACCTCGCACAGATGCAAAACCCAGCAAATACGACGAAATTAATATTGTGTTACATATTTGGAATCCTTGCACGGCCAGCTTCCTAATAGTACCAACAATAATCACTATATAAGGTTGATTGAAATTCTGCTCAGACAAGAATGGGGAGGGGTGAAACTATCTCGGTATCAACTATCATTAAGATTTGTTGAAAAATGGGGGGGGGGGGGGGGGGGGGGGGGTGAATTACGACACTTTATTCCAGGACATGGTGTACCGACAGGGTATACTACACACACACCCGATACTCAAAACAATCCGAGATGATAAAATCCCATCGATATAATTAATTACATAATACTAATAATACATGTTTCGATATAATTTCACCTCAGTAATTATTTTAACTCTTGCATTGTCAAATAAATAGTACTGTATTCCGGTCAGAGTGAGGGTAACAATATAACGAGGATGTAAATCCAATAAAGTAATAATTGACAGTGTGAATGCAGAATGTAATTTTGATACATTTCGACAACTTAATTGCATTCTATTCGAGTAGAAATTAACAGGAATTAATAGTAGACAAATATGTTTAGAAATATGAAATTCATATCCATTTATATTATATACAACTAATTTCAGTTACCACAACAACTGTACAACATTCCGACCCATAGGCAGCAACGACGCAAGTGGTACTTTTCAGCTTTACGAGGACATGATAAGTATAATTACTTAATTAAAACATAATTTAACAAAATTAATAAAACTCAATTTGCATAATGTTATATTGGAAATAATAAATTCTACCAATCCAAATCCGCCTTTATCGCGATTAGAGCGCGTCTCGCTGCCGCAGTCTTTGCCAACTTGTGATTCCTCCCGACCCCCTTAAAGATACCCTTCTTCGTGACTTTAACCGACACGCGTGTCCGACCATTGGCTGTCCGTTCCGGGGGACCGAACTCCGTCGTCTCGGGTTCCAACTCCAACAGCTCTCGGATGGGCGCCATCGGTACCTTTACCGTATACTCCCTGATGGTAGACCCCATCATCCTATAGTAAACATCCCAAACCGCGCCCAAACTCATCCCGCTGTCGAGATAAACTGCGCCAGCCACAGATTCGAACACGTCCCCCAACGGTTTAGGAGCTTCTTCACTAAGATCATCATCAGAGTCATCATCTAAATCTTCTTCTAGCTCATTATCGTCTTCATATTCCCCAGCGTCTTCCAAAGGAAACATTCGTACCTCCATCGCCTTGGAGCGCTCCAACCTCAATCTGCGAGTAAAATTATTCACAGACTCCATTAAGTCGGGAGACATGTGTTTCAAATACTTATGGAAATCCCAATCCAGGGCGATCGTAGCGAAGACCGAGTTGTTAACAAGCGAGGCTCGGAGATCTGTGAGCGCCCCAGGGGAATGGTTCCCAACATCGTCGTAAAGATGCTTCGTGATAAGATAATCGAGAACCGCATCACCAAGGAACTCTAGACGTTGGTAGCAGTCCGTCAACTTGTTTCTATAGTAACTGGGATGCGTTAATGCTTGTACCAAGTAGCCTATGTTGTTAAACTTGTAACATATTTTATTCTGAAATGATTCGAGTCCCCAAGACAGTCGTTTCAGACTGTCTAAACGCTCGGAAGTTTGGCCTGAGACGGCGGAATCTGGACACCGGTATTCGAAAGGAGGGGGAGAGTTGAACCCGTACTGGGGGGTTCTAGAAGATCTCGCCGACAAAGGGGGCAGAACCTTTAATCCCAACCAGGACATAACCAACATCGCATTACGTTCACCGCACACCGTGAGGTAACAACCAATCAACGCCTCAGTGACGTCAGCCACGCACTTATCGGAGAAGTCCTGCTCCAGTTGGGGCAGCCGACGACCGATCGCGGAGAGGCTGGTCAGCCTACCGAGTTCCGCCCCCTCGAAGTGGCGTCCAAGGTCCGCATTAAGCTCGTTCATAAGGTTCTGCATCTGGGACATGTTGAACTGGGAGTCCTTGAAGACCCGTTGCGAGATGTCCCAGTTGAGCGCATTCATTTGTTCCAAGTCGTCCTCATCGCTGAGGTCATCTCCGAGTAGGTCCTGCAGTAGGATGCCCCCCGTCGGCTCCCAGGGAGCATCCCAACCCACTCCCGAGCCCCCAGGGAGACGGAAACCATTCAACGAAGGGGGAGGAGGGGGCATGTCAGGCATGGGGGGAAGCTCGCCCCAGTTGGAAACATTGAAAGCGTTAATATTGGGAGCGGAATTAATATTGGGAGCTGAGTAAATATTGGGAGCTGAGTTAATATTGGGAGCTGAGTTAATATTGGGAGCTGAGTTAATATTGGGAGCTGAGTTAATATTGGGAGCTGAGTTAATATTGGGAGTGGAGTTAATATTGGGAGCGGAGTTAATATTGGGAGCTGAGTTAATATTGGGAGCTGAGTTAATATTGGGAGCTGAGTTAATATGGGGAGCTGAGTTAATATTGGGAACTGAGTTAATATTGGGAGCGGAGTTAATATTGGGAGCGGAGTTAATATTGGGAGCTGAGTTAATATTGGGAGCTGAGTTAATATTGGGAACTGAGTTAATATTGGGAGCTGAGTTAATATTGGGAGCTGAGTTAATATTTGGAGCTGAGTTAATATTGGGAGCTGAGTTAATATTGGGAGCTGAGTTAATATTGGGAGCTGAGTTTGAGTTAATGTTGGGAGCTGAGTTAATATTGGGAGCTGAGTTAATATTGGGAGCTGAGTTACATCCCACTGTTTGTTCAGTTTTTGGAGTAGCATCTTTCTTCTCAAGGATTTCCCCACCAGCATCCCCAATTCCACTAACCGGATCCACGCTAACTCCCTCCGCCATTGCGTTATCCCATGAATCCACCGTGGGGAAGGATTTCTCGGTATTGCTGTATCCGACCGATATAACATTTAGTACAGGCCGCTTGGACGAGCTGAGACTAGCCGCCTGTTCCGCCCAGTTGCTGTCCGCCACGTCTATAACGAACCCAGGAGGCAGCCAGTTCACTGCGGGGTCGAACATTGTGGCCACCATCCGGGACACAAATCCCTTGCGAATGCCTCGTCTATAGAGATTTACATTCTTTACTTGCTGACTCCGGAGGAAGGAGAGTTTCCCTTCGTGAAGGTGCGGGTACTGGCAGTAGAGGTAGGCCGTCACGCTGAACTTAAGGAAAGAATCGCCCAACATTTCTAGACGTTCCAAGTTGAAACCGTCGTTGGAGCTACAAGTGGTGTAGGATTGAAGGAGTTGTACGGGACTGGGTCCTACGGTGGGTGGGACTGCGGGACTGGGTCCTACGGTGGGTGGGACTGCGGGACTGGGTCCTACGGTGGGTGGGTGTGTGGGACAAATGTTGCCACGCAAAGAAGAAACACGTTTCTCCCAATTGAAATCGAATTCCTCGAACTCGAAACCGTCGGGTAACGAGGTCTCCCCGACGCCGACCTCCCTCGCTATCTGGACTCTCAGACTATCAGCGACCAGCAGCGCGTTGATCCGGTACAACGCGCTCGGGAGGTACGTCATCTTCCTCCATAATGACCCCGATATCGGGTAGACGTAACAGAGTTCTGGGACAAGGAACATCTTCTTCTCCTCTGCGGAATTCCCTCTAAGGATTTCCTCTCCGTCGATACGAGACTTAGCGAACCGTGGAGTCAGTAAGTTCAGCCGTTTAGTCGCGTAATCCACATCGATGAGCGGCTGGTCCGTATCTTTAATAGCGACGTCGTATTTGAGGTTGTAATACTGCGTGTAGGAATCGTAATCGTTGCACGGAAAGGGGCTGTCGGGGCACAGATCCTCGCGAATCTCGCCGACGTAATGCCGTTGCGGCTGGTCCCACTGCCGATACACCGGAGAAACGACGGCATCGGCAAAACGCTCGCGCGAGTAAGGCGAGCCGTTAGCCGGCAACGGAAGTCCCGGTTGGATCCGCGAGAACTCCTTAATAACCCGCCGGATCAATGCGAAATCCACGTAATAATCGCCGTTTAGCGACTCCACCGCGGTCACGTAGAAGTTAAACGTCGATTTATCCGGTTTGTAGACCACGGAATGTCGTTTTAAATGGAGAACTTCGTCGAATATTATCTCGTGGAACCGGGAGATAATGGCGAGTTTCTCTGCGGTTAGAGTCAGCATGTTGGGGGCGGTTCCGGTGCCGATGGAGACCTCGCCGGAGCGGCTGTACACCGGGAACCGGGGCAACCGCGGGAGCGGTTTACTGCTGAGCAGCGCGAGATGCGGCCCGACGGACTGCGGGTAGAAGTAGGGCCGGAACTTAATCAACTCCGGGGGGTTGAGTTTCCGCGAGTCCAGTCGCATATCGAGTGGGTGGATGTAGAAGGGTTCGTCCGGACGCGGTTGGCAGTTCTCCAGCTCCGAGGCGCGGGACTTCACGTAACTCCTCTTCTTCTTGTGTGTCCCGACGCGCGGCGCGCCCCACTCCTCCCGCTCTTCCGGCTCCTCTTCCTCCTCCAGAGGGTCCACAAAGTGTTTCCCGACCGGCGCCAGACTGTCGCTCAACTCCCCGTCGCCGTGGAGACGTTTACACGCGGCCATGGCGACGGCGACCTTGGCGGCTTCCACGGATGGGGCCGGGGGCCCGCGGAACGGCGAGTTGTTCTGCGAGTTAATAGGGAGTTGTAGAACGGCGCGGAACGTTCCCGGCCGTTCCTCGCTGATGCTCCAATGGGGAACCAACAAGGTGTAGTTATCCGAGGGGAGTTTACTGCAGTACTTATTGATTATAGACAGACAGTTCGCTGGGGAGAGGATCGCCCCGGTTGGTTTAACGACGTAGCGTTCGGTAGACTCAACGACCCGGTCGCTAACCGGTTGATCCGGGTCGTTGGCGAACTCATCTAGAATGCTTTCTATGGATTTATATTCCTCTATAGTCCGTTGGAACTCATCCCTTCCAGCCTCCCTCGCCAAGATTATAAACCGGCCGTCTAGCGACTTTACTTTGGCTTTGCGTTGCGAGTAGGAACGGTAGGAGGTCGGTGGGTCGAACGATACGACAAAGTTACAGCGGGGGAGGTCGACGTGGCGCTCCGAGAAGGAAGTCGAGACAAGGAGATTCACATCGCGGGAGCGAAACCGACGGAGGACTTCCTCGCGTCGGCGGGACTGTAGGTCCGACGGGCGGATGGTGGGGGGCTGTCGGACGATGTCGGGCTGCAGCTCCGACGCTCGGACAATGTCGGTAACCGGCGGTATAAAGTTGGATCGGATTTTATCGAAGGGTTTCTCCTTTAAGTCCCGGAGCAGTCGGTTTATTATCTGTGCAGTGTAGACGTTGTCCACAAACAGGATCCCGCAGGGCAGACTGCTCCCGGGAGGCGGGAGTTCCGATACGAGGGGCGTGTCCTGCAGGAGCTGAAGGAGTCGTCGCGTTTTAGGAGCCAGGGAGGACAGCTGCGGGGGACCGTCGGGGTCGAACAGCTGTCCGCACCGTCTGTACATCGACTCCAAACAACAGCGAACGAAGTTAAAGTAAACCAACAGAGTCGGTTTAATGCCGGATGGATCGAAAGCGTCGAATAGTTTGAGGAATAAAACGGATAGTTTTGCGGCGCCCCATGGGCCGACTTGGTTGAGAACAGACAAACAGACAGAGAGACAGTCGGACAATTTAACCGTGGTTTCTCTACTCAAAGTAAAATCGCAATCAGCCGGATGAGTTAAATTTAATAACTTTAATTGCGAGTTTAGCTTCAACTGTAAAATATCGTAAAGTTCTTTATTCTCCTTAATTTCCTCGCTGTAATAATAATATAATTCTTTCGGTTTCGATACAAACCAGGTACCGATGTAAGTCCTACTGGTTATAACGGAGGCGCTTAGTGAGTTACGTAAACGTTCCAACCGGCGGGTTAATTCTACCGGACTCAGCTCGCCTTCCAGTATATCGGAAGTCATTCCGAGAATTCTAAAACCGAAGTTCCTAGAGGCGTCTCGTAATTCTGACTCACAGAAATTCATCTTATTTTCATCAAAATAATCGTCTATAATTATACAATTAATTCTAGAATAAAATATTAATCGCTTCGATATAATAACAGTAAACACATTCCAAGTTACAATAACAACATCAATAGTTTCCAATTCGCGTTCCCATTCTTTCTCAGATAAATATATCGCTTCTTTAACTTCCGTGTAACTCGCTACTTCGAAGGGAACCATTTCTTTAATAAGGTTGAACTGTCGTTTAAACGAGTTGGTGTCTTCCACAACTATAACGGTAACCGACTTCCTATCGGACGTGTCGTAATAAATCTCTTTCACTGTCATACCGGCGACGAAGGTTTTACTGGTTCCCGAGTCCAAACAGGCTACTACGTTGCCTCGCAACGCTCTGGTAATCATATTAACTTCATATTGGGGTTTAGCTAAATCTTTGGATAGATTACAGATCTCACTTCTTGTTAAATGCAGCATCTTGGCGTCAAGTGATAAATGTCAGAATGTAGCAGATTTACTCGTCAGCCCGTGTTTGTAGGAAAAAGACAAATTAAGAATCCGAAAAAAGACATTAAATTCTTAGCCAGTTAGCCTAAGCCTAAGCTTGGTAATAAAAAATTGAACTTTGAACTAGCAGACTAGTCTGACATTGACAGTAACCTAGAGCTGTAGAGTGGAACAACTAAAAAGTAAAAACTCAATGTTTATCTACAACCTACCTACAGACCTACATTGTTCAGTTGTTTAGTTCTGTAGTTGGCTGGTTGGTACGGTTGACAAGTAGCCTAGTCCAGTAGTCAGGTAGTCATAGGCCTACTCATAAACTCCTGAACTCACAAGAAGGCCCTATCGTTTCAACCCATTGTTCTGTACCAGTCAAGGACTACTATAGGGTACTACAGGACTGGCACACCCCTTCATCCGACTTCGCTAGCGAAGTCCATTGGTTTGGTATTGCTTTATACTGTTATAGACATTGTTATCAAAGGATTTGTATGAAATTTAGTACACAATCGTAATTATTAGAACATAATAGATTTTGGTGTCAAGAAATAAAGGACGAGCGCAGCGAGGCTTGTAACAAAGGGGATGACGAGTGTTGTGTACCAACTATTCATTATAGTCTAGAACGACCGTGTTGAGTTAGTACATTGTGCGACATAAAAAACGATGTGAACAGTACCCCTATTGGTAGGGGAATGTTGTGACACAGATGATATCGGATTCAACTAACGGTATATTTGTCTCACCCCACAATACAGCAATATACATGGACCTCCCTCTCTCTATATTCTTTATCTCTGGTCATTTACTATCCTAAGTCACTAAGTCAAGCCAGGTTCCAGGTACCCCCCCCCCCCCTCCCCCCCCCCCCCCCCCCACAACTGCCTTTCTGATATTATTACTTTATAGGGCTATTATTATTAGGTACTTTATATTACTATTAGGTACTTACTTTATATTACTATTAGGTACTTACTTTATACTAGTAGGTACTCTATGTTATTACTTTTTTATTTATTACGATAGCCGACCCAATATTCCCCACCCCAGAGTGAAAACACATCAATGACCCCGATACGGGCTCTTCATTAATTAAAAAATCTTCAATCAAATTATTGATTATTATTATTAATAAAAAAAAGATATTGAAATTATTAATTAATAAATTGATTAAGTATCAATCCCGAATATTAAACATAAACCGGAAAATTAAACGAGTGACTCCCCTGTAGAGAAATATCTCAGTTTTTATGAGTCTCTCCGGGCGCGGACTCAACGTGTGACCTCCTGTAGAGAAATATCTCAGTTTTTATGAGTCTCTCCGGGCGCGGACTCAACGTGTGACCCCCCTGTAGAGAAATATATCAGTTTTTATGAGTCTCTCCGGGCGCGGACTCAACGTGTGACCCCCTGTCAGCCTGTAGAGAAATATCTCAGTTTTTAGGAGTCTCTCCGGGCGCGGACTCAACCTCAACGTGTGACCCCCCTGTAGAGAAATATCTGTTTCTATGAGTCTCTCCTGGTTCGGACTCAACGTGTGACCCCCTGTAGAGAAATATCTCAGTTCACAGTTTGACGTGATACGAAACGATATCATATTTCGGCCTGGTATACAATAATAATTACCGGTATTTATTTTGTCCACTTCCCGTTATTCGTAGGAATTTAATTTACTAATTTAGTTTGTGCGGCTGTATCGCCAGAATGCGAGTCGCGCCGTTTTTGCCTATCCGTTTCTTCCATAGATCGCTTTTGTACTCCATTAAGAAGGGTGTTTGCTAGGATACGGCAAGCAGCTATTGGCAGATTGGTGGCAGTGGGGAGATACCGTAATATACCGCAATCATGTGCACTACTTGAGTTAGTTGTTTGTAACACCGTATAGTTCCATTAGGTAAAGCATCCACCCACGCAGCCGACACCATGGTCCATCATAAGAGGTGATGAGGCATGAGGAGCAAGTTGTAATCCACCACGAGTTAGGGCTTGGGTAAATAAATATATTATCCTCCTCTAAAATATCACCTGTGATGTCTAACTCTGGGATTACCTTTACCAGGGCAGGAATCCTGCAACGTAAGTTGCTTCTTTGACAAAAGTGAAACCTGTATATTCGTCGTTATGGAATAAGAAAAGCAAGGCTACTTGGAACTCCGATCGCTTCACAAAAATGTCAGTATCGCGACCGTATCCTGCGATTCCCTTTAGCCACGTAGAAACAACGGGTTCAGTCAGCTGCTAAAAGCCCCCAATTAAATCTCGCTCATTGAGCAACTGAAGTTGGCGTTCCGCAATGCAGCAATGGGAGGGAGTTCTCGTGGAGTGGGGGGTCGCGGTGGAACACACGATAAGGGAAGTGGAATGGCCAATGTCAGAATGTTGAATACAAATGACGGCAGTGCTTCCATAACTTAAACGGAGAGCCGTCATCTGCCTGCACTGCGTCGTGGTAGCCAGGTAGCGCGGCGATCCACTGATCTCGTTCGGCACCGACAGGAGGAATTTTCACTGCGCGAATGTTCAGTAAACTGCAGAACTGTCTAGCTGTCTGTTTGTAGGTTAAGTATACTGGTATAATAAATCATTCTACGGTAGCAGTACAGCTTACAGGCCAGGTTGGAATTTATGTAGAGTTTGCTCAACATGTGTGGCGCGCATTTAGGATCCTGGTGCGAATGAACAGGGGCGTGTGGCGCGCATTTAGGATCCTGGCGCGAAGGAACAGGGGCGTGTGGCGCGCATTGAGGATCCTGGCGCGGAAATGGATGTCATGTACACTAGTACAGTAGCAAAATGCATTGGCATGGCAACATATCCAGCCATTCTACTTCAAATTATATCGGTCTACCAGTCAGCCAGTAGAGTCTATTTTTAAAAAGAGTTAGACCTAGGCCTTAAAAATTTTCGCTCGCTTCGCTCGCGTTTGTGTATTATACCTGCCTACAGGCCTATACGCTCTACTCTTCAGCTCTTATTCATTATTCTAATAACTAAACTATAATATAATAGGGATATTTGATTACATACAGTGATATTTTATTACAGTATTTGTTTGTTAACCTATAGAAGTAGTTCCGTGCCTTGAACTGTTTTGCACTCCCACATTAAGACATTATGGACAAACCGACAGATTGAGCATTGAAGGTACCGTATCCAATCCACGTTAATCCAGTAATCATCATTACCAATCAGGCCAACGTTTTAATGTCTTTCAAAATATGAGTTGTTTGAAAGGTTTTTCAATTGTTCACACCAATATACTGATATAGCCTAAAACCACGATTCAGCAGATTTTCCGTGCTCGCTACACTCCGATGTAATTCATAATCACATCTGTAGGTAAAAAATAGTCGGTTGACCCAAAAATGTTCTTGCTCGCTACGCTCGCAATTTAATCACATCTGTATTTAAAAACCTTCGGTTGACCTACTATCTGAATATTACAATATTACTGTACGCCTATTCATGTTTACTTTTCTGCAAAATTTTATTGCTCGCTGGGCTCGCATTTTCATGTTAAAATACTGTAGGAGTGGGTCTAACTCTATGTCTGTAGCGTAGGTACTGCAGTATACTGGTATAAACTGATAAATGATTACAATAATTGCAAAATTTAATGGTCAATCTTTCAATGGTTGGCGCACATTGAATGTCATGGCTGGCGCGCTTTTCGTTTAACCAGAATCCGTGTGGCGCGCTTTTTGTCAATATTCCATATAGGCTTACAGGTACAGCAGTACTGCAGTATGAAATTAATGGACTTCGCTAGCGAAGTCGGATCAGACAGTATGCCAGTCCTGTAGTATAGTAGGTAGTCCTTGGTACCAGTACATGAGTACCGGTACCGGTACCGGTACAGTCAGCGAGTCAGACAGTACAGCAGTAGTCTGGTAGTAGCTGAGTACACCGGAGTAGGCACTACTACTAGCTGACTAGTCTGCTGGTAGTTCTGTAGTTGTTGTCCTTGAACGTCAGCTGCTGGTAAACCTAACACTAACACTGTAAAACATGAATCTAAGTTCAACTGCCTCACTCTCCTCTACAGCTCTATCCTGAAAGGTCATATGCCTGAACAGTTCAGCAGTTAACACTACCGGTACCCGTACAACTACATGCACTGCCAGACTGCCTGAATAACTGAATAAATTACTTCAGGTGGCAAAAAATCCTAACCAATCCATCACTTTCTATTCCTATTTAACTATAACTATGCCAATTCAATTTGTGATATACTAGCACTAGGGAACCATAGCAACGTAATAGGCCTAGCCAACCAAATAATAGCGGTGGACAAACTAGAGCTTAAATACATTTCAATTTTATTAGTTTGCATTGGTGTGACAGAGTTTGCCATATTTTAAATTCAGATAATTAGGTAGAATAAATATACCTGAAGTGGATTTTTTTAATCAAAAATGTATTAATAATAATTATGTAAATACAGTTTTGTTAACGTAATTTACTGCCACTGCCGAATTCACCCACCTTATAGTGGGTAGGTCCCGCCCACAATTCTGACCACTTTTTTATTTTTCATAAAAATAAAACAATTTTGTTTAGGGCTCTATCATTAATAAATTATTATAATTTAATATTAAATTAATTTATATAAATAAATTATTTATCATTATTATGTAACAGTTTCAAATTTGTGATAGTGAGAACGAGATCGGAAAGGCAAAGTGTTGTAGATGCACGATGAGAACTGGTGCATTTCTTATAATTTGGCAGGAAGGATTTTTTTTCTAAAATTACTGAGATGACGTGGTCGGCGTCCTGGACTGGTGCAAAGCAGGTATAATTCTGTCTTTGTGCTGTATTGCCAGTATAGGGTTAATTCGGCATTTGCTTAAAGTATGAAGCCTGACAAATAAGACTGAATTTATAATTATTTATATTTAGTATAATTATTTATAATTAAGGAAATATTTAGGCGGATATTTTACTCAAAGGACTGTAACCTACTACTGTAGTTATTTAGAAAATGTATTTCTATTTCAGTAACATATAATACTGCTTCAACCTCCACGTGTTCAATGCTTTAAAAGGTATGTCGGTATGTCCATAATCGCTATTTATATATGACAAACATGAAATGTACAAACGCATCTAGTGCAAAATTCTTGGAAATAAACTCCAAATTGGATAATAATAAATGGCTAAAATAGAGCAACTTATTAATTTATTAATAACTACTTTAGACTCCATCCGTGGTTATGGTTAAGAAGTACATAAAGTGCAGTACTTCGTAGTTACAGAGTTGACTAACAGTACTAGAATCATGAGTGCCATGTATGAGATAATTTTCCAGACGATGTATGCCCTACTTGTTTTTTATTCAGGCATAGCTCTAACAATAAGGACGCCGTTACATCAGCCATGGCGTCGAAACGAGCGAAACCAGAAGAAACGAAATACTGCCGATTATTTCCAACTCCTCTGGAACAACAAATCAAACTCCATGAAGATTTGTATAATACCTCCAGCCAATCACAGGCGTTGCTTAGTCTTAATCTCTCACCCCAAACGGGAGAGGTAAGCAAGTAGAATAAACGTTGACGTATGTGTACTGAACGTATGTGAACTGAACGTATGTGAACTGAACGTATGTGAACTGAACGTATGTGATGTGAACTGAAAGTATGTGATGTGAACTGAACGTATGTGAACTGAACGTATGTGAACTGAAAGTATGTGAACTGAACGTATGTGAACTGAAAGTATGTGAACTGAACGTATGTGAACTCAATGTATTTGAACTGGACGTATGTGAACTGGAAGTATGTGAACTGAACGTATATGATCTGAAAGTATGTGAACTGAACGTATGTGATGTGAACTGAAAGTATGTGAACTGAACGTATGTGATGTGAACTGAACGTATGTGAACTGAACGTAGGTGAACTGAACGTATGTGAACTGAAAGTATGTGAACTGAACGTATGTGATGTGAACTGAAAGTATGTGATGTGAACTGAACGTAAGTAACGAAAGTATAACGAAAGTATGGAACTGAAAGTATGTGAACTGAACGTATGTGAACTGAAAGTATGTGAACTGAACGTATGTGAACTCAATGTATTTGAACTGAACGTATGTAAACTGGAAGTATGTGAACTGAACGTATATGAACTGAAAGTATGTGAACTGAACGTATGTGATGTGAACTGAAAGTATGTGAACTGAACGTAGGTAAACTGAACGTATGTGAACTGAAAGTATGTGAACTGAACGTATGTGAACTGAAAGTATGTGAACTGAACGTATGTGATGTGAACTGAAAGTATGTGATGTGAACTGAACGTAAGTAACGAAAGTATAACGAAAGTATGTGAACTGAACGTATGTGAACTGAAAGTATGTGAACTGAACGTATGTGAACTGAACGCATGTGAACTGAACGCATGTGATGTGAACTGAAAGTATGTGATGTGAACTGAACGTAAGTAACGAAAGTATAACGAAAGTATGTGAACTGAACGTATGAGACTGAAAGTATGTGAACTGAACGTATGTGAACTCAATGTATTTGAACTGAACGTATGTAAACTGGAAGTATGTGAACTGAACGTATATGATCTGAAAGTATGTGAACTGAACGTATGTGATGTGAACTGAAAGTATGTGAACTGAACGTATGTGATGTGAACTGAAAGTATGTGAACTGAACGTAGGTAAACTGAACGTATGTGAACTGAAAGTATGTGAACTGAACGTATGTGAACTGAAAGTATGTGAACTGAACGTATGTGATGTGAACTGAAAGTATGTGATGTGAACTGAACGTAAGTAACGAAAGTATAACGAAAGTATGTGAACTGAACGTATGAGAACTGAAAGTATGTGAACTGAACGTATGTGAACTCAATGTATTTGAACTGAACGTATGTAAACTGGAAGTATGTGAACTGAACGTATATGATCTGAAAGTATGTGAACTGAACGTATGTGATGTGAACTGAAAGTATGTGAACTGAACGTAGGTAAACTGAACGTATGTGAACTGAAAGTATGTGAACTGAACGTATGTGAACTGAAAGTATGTGAACTGAACGTATGTGATGTGAACTGAAAGTATGTGATGTGAACTGAACGTAAGTAACGAAAGTATAACGAAAGTATGTGAACTGAACGTATGAGAACTGAAAGTATGTGAACTGAACGTATGTGAACTCAATGTATTTGAACTGAACGTATGTAAACTGGAAGTATGTGAACTGAACGTATATGATCTGAAAGTATGTGAACTGAACGTATGTGATGTGAACTGAAAGTATGTGATGTGAACTGAACGTAAGTAACGAAAGTATAACGAAAGTATGTGAACTGAACGTATGAGAACTGAAAGTATGTGAACTGAACGTATGTGAACTCAATGTATTTGAACTGAACGTATGTAAACTGGAAGTATGTGAACTGAACGTATATGAACTGAAAGTATGTGAACTGAAGGTATGTGAACTGAACGTATGTGAACTGAAAGTATGTGAACTGAACCTATGTGAACTGAAAGTATGTTAACTGAACGTATGTGAACTGAACTATGTGAACTGAACGTATGTGAACTGAACGTATGTGAACTGAAAGTATGTGAACTGAACGTAGGTGAACTAAAAGTATGGAACTGAACGTATGTGAACTGAAAGTATGTGAACTGAAAGTAAGGAACTGAACGTATGTGAACTGAAAGTATGTGAACTGAAAGTATGTGAACTGAACGTATGTGAACTGAACGTATGTGAACTGAATGTAGGTAAACTGAACGTATGTGAATTAAAAGTATGTGAACTGAACGTATGTGAACTGAACTATGTGAACTGAACGTATGTGTACTGAACGTAGGTGAACTTAAAGTATGTGAACTGAACGTATGTAAACTGAAAGTATGTGAACTGAACGTATGTGAACTGAAAGTATGTGAACTGAACGTAGGTGAACTAAAAGTATGGAACTGAACGTATGTGAACTGAAAGTATGTGAACTGAAAGTAAGGAACTGAACGTATGTGAACTGAAAGTATGTGAACTGAAAGTATGTGAACTGAACGTATGTGAACTGAACGTATGTGAACTGAACGTATGTGTACTGAATGTAGGTAATATTGGAAGAGACGGTAACAATACCTGCAATATCCTACTGTAAAGTTTGTGAATCAAATCATAAAGCCGACCTTCTCACCAAAACAGTAAACTCTAAGTAAGCGAATATATTGCAGTATCGATCTCTTATAACCGGTGAGGCAGAAACAGTCTACGAGCAGACAAACTTCGATAAAACAAAATCCCGCGCAGCGAATCCTAAAATCAGGCTGACTCACTGACGGACTAAGAGGCTCGTATACTTTGCCGCGGTGTGATTTATATGGTTGGGCAAAGAGACGCTAGCTAGGTACAGAGGCAGAGATTTGGAGATGTCTAACTAGCGGGCAAAGCACAGTACGGACAAAAGTTAATTTTATATATTTTGAGGTGTAAATAATTTCTAACGCGCGTGTGTTAATTCTGAATGGTCAAAAGCAGTTTTGCTCCTTCACATATATAATTACTGGGTACGGTGTGCATTTTACGAATATTCTAATTTTGCAACTTGTAGGTCCAATACTCACGAATGATAAGGTTCCTTCCCCTCTTGCGTATTTCCAGGACTCAAATTCAGGCATAAGGTTAATGCTACGCCCAGAATTCGGCAATTTTAGGTACCAGGTCCCTGATACTAAGAAGAGATGTGTTAGTTTACTACTGTAGGCGTACAGTTACTAATAGCTATCCTGGCGTCCTATCTAGAATTTTAGTCACCTAGGTAGGCTGGGTGACTTCCTATCGAGACGTTGGCGGGGACACGATAGATGTTAGTATCCCTAATAGCCTCAATTTATTTGCGCCTAGTTGTAAACTGCCCTACCGCCTGAACGGTACAATCCCAATTCAGGTGAAAACGCAGCAACCCTCCTAGCCTACAAGTTCTAATGCAATGGACACCGTTGTACTGCAAATAGTCGCAAACGCACCTGTACTTAGCAAGAGTTAGGCGTACAGTTTGCTGCACCCTACCAATTTGTATGCTGCGTACCGGTGTGCCTACGTCCTATCTGCGTACTAGTATCTGCCTGCTCTCCCCCCGTAGGAATGTGAAGGTCTACTGTGGTTTTTTCCTGAATCAAGACAGTACAGTCCCTAAGATGTAATTTTAGGCTCACAGCGTGTCACTACTTCTACCTTTTGATCTTTGGTCTTACGCTTAGGTAGCGAGGCGTCGAACGCTGTCTAACCTTTCAGGCGATGGGCGAATAACTCAAGATGGTATTGCGGGTTGTCTCTTGTCTACATTCCTTCGATGTTCCCGTTCATTGCTGCGGCCCGATCTCTAGCCGGCCATCCTGTCCCTTAAGTTTGTTCACCGTAGTGAATCATGGTGAAAGAAGAGCAGATAGCGGTATTTCTGAATTTATTGCAGATAATAATACAAAATGTAATCTGAATACTAATGACAGAATAAACTAATAAGATTAGATAGATATACTGAAGACATAAGAGATTAAGATTGATAACTAATGAACAAATCGCACCTTTATATAGCAAATTTGTGCTGCAATCAATCGAGAACATTCTATAATTATATTGGGTTTTTAAAGATAACCATTGGTCCAGCTAATGTATAACTTGCACGACATTGGATACAATCTAATAACTGCAGTCTCATTGGTTAATCTAGGTACAAACGAATGCAATTTAATTTGTAGCGGTCAATTTAAATGAGTTGAAATTCTGTACAAAAAATAATTCGCACTTACCAGGATTCGAACTCAATACCTACTACACATATAATTTCCAACGCTCTACCGACTGAGCTACTGAACCACTTGACCAATAGGCGTACAAATGATAGAACAAACACAAATGAGAACTCAAAGCAATCTTTTAACAAAGTTGATTCGAATAAAATAAAATTTTGAAAATCCACGGCATTTAGGGAATATAATTCTATACCGCTCCATGAAAACAGGATATTATCGTGCATAAAATATACGGTTTTCACCAATAATCAATCAAACTATAGAATACTTAGGGCGTACTTACATATTTACAAATTAAATTTCAAACAATACTTCCTTTCTACATAATGATTCGATACAAAATAATTACAAATTCAAACTTTACGTATTTAAGGCTTTACTAAGTAAGTACAATATAAATCTAAATTAAATTCACCAATATAAATCTATTGCATCTCAATATTGCATAAATTCAAACAATTACAAATATTTCTATTTCACTGTAAATACAAATACTGCTTATAAGATATAAATTGCATAGTATTCGGAACAATATAAATTGCATAAGTTCGGAATAATCTCAAATATAAAATATAAATCTTGCAAAATACAAATTCTTACTAAATATAAATCTTGCAAAATACAAATTCTTACTAAATATAAATCTTACAAAATACAAATTCTTACTAAATATAAATCTTACTAAATATAAATCTTGCTAAATATGAGTTTTTTCCAGAATACACACTTACTAATTAAATATAAAACATATAATTCAAATAAATCACAAATTCACAAGAAAGGCTCACGAGTCTTCCGTCCACCCTTGCCCTCCCTTTTATGGCTTAGTGGATCGAGCCCTGCCGCGTCCTTGAAAACTGCGCACAGGTGACTTTGCTCGCGATATGGGACTTGTGGGGCGAGTCACTGGTTTCGTTTGGACGTTGAGAGACGGTGCGACTATTTCCTCGCAAATTCGTCTATTTGACATCCCAAAACCTCGACCGATTCCTCGTGACCGATCAGTTGTCACTACAGTTGGTAGAACGTCTGGGAACGCGCGAGAAGCGGACGACGCGGACCCAAGAGTAGCTTGCGCCCCCTGTTGATCAGCTGGTGTATGTCCCGATCCTCCTATTGGTTCTCTAGGAAGCGATACCGTATCCCGAGTAATTCGAATGGTCGGCTCAACTCCCTTGCGTTCTTCTACATTAATAATTTTCTTTAATTGTTGGCCCACTTTCTGGACCCGTATGATCCTACCCTGTCCGTCCTCCCGAGGGTGACATGCAGACGGCGCAACCGGAGTGGCTGGTATATTTGTCGCCTCTAGGACCTCCTCTTCCTCGAATACGCTCGCTCGTATACGTTTGTGGTAAAACGCGGCTCGGTACGCCCATGCGACGGTTAACCAAGCTCCTTTATTCCGCTTTTCAGTTCGGAAACGATCGAATTCACCATACGTAATGCGATTAACGACTTTCTGAAAATTCCACGTGTTTTTGTTATCCGGGTGAATCTGTAGTAGATACTCGCGCACTACTCGGAATCCGCTGTCGTGGGGCAAAATATCGACTACCTCGATAAGTTCGTCATATTGGGGGATAGCGGAGATATATCCTTCCGACATCATCGTTTGAGGATTTACCGCCCAAAATCCGAGATGCGCTCTCATCGGAAACCGTCTTCTTTGTGCTAATACATGTTCGTCGGCTAAATCTTAATCAAATCAAATTAACTCATCAAATAACTTCCTCACGAGTTTTACAGATTCGTGTTCATAAGGTATGTCTCTTAGTTGGTATTCAGATGCTCGATGTCCTTTTATATTGCAATAAGTACATTGAGCCATAAATCTCCAGCAAGTATAAAAGGTATGAGACCCTTGATCCCCACACCATCCACAGATTAGCTGAGTCGTAGTAATGTGCTTTCCACTGCACTTGGTCGAATGATGTCCAGCGACGCCACATTTACTACACATCGTATTGGCAGGGTACCACACTCGTTCGTATATAAGATCTCCAATCGATCGAGCGCTTCCTCCCATACTATAATCGTAATCATCTGGGTCTATGGGTTGGTAGGTTTCTGAAGGTTGTATACAAACTATAGCATCTGTTGCTTCAAGTTGTCGAATCTCCGTCTGAGATTTCTTCGGGAGGTTCCTTTCTATCTCAAGAAGTTCCTCTAAAGGATCGTCAGTGATCGTAGTAGTTACTTCGAATTCATCACCAAGGTGACCGATAGGCGCGCGCGTCTGCCGTGATTCTTCCGTAATCTCCACGATACGTTCTCCTTCATAGGGTAACAATGTAAACATAGATGGTCTTTCGATAAGAGATCCCGCACAGCGAAGATACACGTCTCGAAATATACTAAATCCTGCTCGAGTAAAGGCATTACACTGAGCGTCGGAGTTGTAGAAGGGTTGTCATATTTAGTCTTTGCGAGTTTCACTGTACTTTCTGATAATTCCTTTATACCAAATATAGTGTAGTCCTTGGCTCCAAATCTTTCGAATGGCGCTGCTGCCTCCTCTTGGATATCATATCCCCATCTCGGCTCTCCTTGTATCCCTTTCTCCATAATTAGAGGTGTAGTTACATAATCATTACTACTAGAGGGAATACAACAGAGTTTGTAGTTAGTTGTGAGGAGACGTGAGAGTTTCGTCTGCCCTTTGGGCTCGACAACGCTCTAACCTCCTACCCATAGCCTAAGATCTAGGGTTTCTTTAATGACACGCTGCTTCTTATCTAAAATTTTTTTTGCCGAAATAAAAACGAATTTGGGCTAAACTGGCTGTGAGTCTAAAATACTCACTTTTTGATCCCAAACTATTATCAGAAAATAAGCAGTCAAGAATTAGTAATAAATATAGGGAAGTCTATTTTGACGTAACTTATTGAAACAAGACCGTGTAAAATTTAATTAAAATTTTAAGAAAGGCTCGCAAGTCTTCCTCTCTTGTTTCTCTAATTTTAAGTTCCACCCGACTGTACCCTGAAATCTATTCACTGGAGAAAATTTTAAAAATTTTAAAATCCAAATGGATTGTCTAAAATTTCGAAAATGTCTCAATATTGTGAGTTCCAAGTAGAATTCCATTTCTTATACCTACAAATCCCGCTCCTATGTGACACATAAGGGTACTACCCTCAATGTTCACATATAAAGACAATGGAATTCTACCGCTGTCTTTACTACAGTGTACAGGTACGTGGAAATCTATTTGTAAACTCCTAATTATTTACTAGTATTAGGTGGAGATTTGTAGTCTCCAGACTCGTTACGAGTCTCTTCAAGAAGTACGAGACGTTGAGTCGGTCTGTCAACTGTACGACCGTCAATTGTCCATACTGTCACAGTTCTTGTCACTCCATCCATAGATGGATGTGTGGCTAAAATTACACCTGTTATCCAGAAGCGTCTTTTTAGATTCACTTCTGCTAACAGCACGTGATCTCCCGGCTTTAATGCGCGGGTGTTATTGTACCAAGTTGTTCTGGTAGAAATAGAGGGCAAATAATGGTTTTGCCATATTTCCCAGAATTTGTTAGCCAGTAGTTGCGTGATTTTCCACGCTTTTCTACCGTAGCTATCGCTTTCTATTGGAATAGAAATCGGCGTCAAAGTGGTCGGTGCCTGCATTAGCAGGTGTGCCGGTGTTAAAGCAAATTGAGATTGTTTGTCATCGGGTACTAATACTATTGGTCTAGTATTTAGTATTGCCTCGATTTCAACAAACAATGTTGTCAGTTGGTCGTCTGTCAGTATGTGGTTTACTGGAATGACCTTTGCCATGGCTGTCTTGATAGATCTAATCAATCTCTCCCAGACTCCGCCTCTCCATGGACTATCTGGAGGATTAAACTTCCAAACAATCTTGTGAGGTTGTAGTTCGTTCGAGATTTGATCATGATCTAATTTCTTAAAGGCTCTAGCAATCTCATTCCGAGCACCAACAAAGTTTGTCCCTTGGTCTGAGTACAAGCATTTTACTAGTCCGCGTCTAGCGATAAATCGCCGCAATGCTAGTATAAACGCGTTGGTGGAAAGATCCATCACACGTTCAATATGAACTGCCCTGCTGGACATACATGTGAAAATCAGTCCCCAGCGTTTTACTAGTATACGTCCACGTTTCGTATGTATGGGACCAAAGCAATCAATTCCAGTCTCTGTAAAAGGTGGTCTGAATGCTTGAAGTCGTGCTTGTGGTAGTTCACTCATTTCTTGGGTACCTATTCTAGAATGTACCTTTTTACAAATAATACACGTACGTGTCACTGAACTTAACGCTTTACTGGGTCTAATTAATACAAATCTTGTACGTAAGTAGGAAAGACAGTGGTGTCTTCCAGCGTGTTTCAGATGTAAATGTGCGTCCAGTATCATTGCACGTTGTAGCTCGTGGTGTTGCGGTATTATTATTGGGTACCTAAAGTTTGTGTTAAAGTCAATGTTTTGAAGCCGAGATTTATGACAAATTAAGCCATTATAAATAATCGGACTCCAACTCAGTATTGGTGACGACTTGATTGGTAGACCTTGATTTATAGATGTGAATTCGCGCGCGAAATATCGCAGTTGGTAATGTCGAATTAATTTAATTTCACACCTGTCAATCTCAGCCAAGGTAAGTCGACGTGTAAAGTCACGTTTGCCTTTTACGTATTGTACAAAACGTACAATCCACGCTAACTTTCGGCAAGCGTTTGACCAAGAGTCTGTTAAGTTTACAATCCGGTCGACGTGAGTATTTGTGACGTCATCAGGTAAGTCAATGGAGATTTTGGAAGGTTTTGAATTACTAGAAGGGCCCACGGGTCCGCCAGTAAGTATTCCCTTGTTGACTGTTGATCCGTCCGGGTCTACAAGTAATTTGTCCTTCTTCGTCTTCTTACCTTGATTGTCGGTACTTTGTAAGTCGATCGTTAATGGTGGTTTGAACTCTATGGGGTCAGCAGGTTTCGGTAAACTTAATTTTCTGCCGACATTAATCCCAGGTTTCACCATAGGTTGCAAGTTCGGTATGTCTCTTGAGCGCAAAGTAACACCTGTATTTACATTAGTGTAGGTACTACCCACATCTGTAATACATGAGGTTTCACCGTGCTTATGGTTGCTCAAGTGTGTCAAAATTGGTAGTTTGTCAATACAAGGCCGCTCCAATAGGGAAACTGCGGCTTCACTATTTGTCAGTACGTTACTAGTGTCTAGTCGACTGTCTAGTAATGTGTCTGGCGATACGTCTGGTAACGTATCTGGTTGTTTGTCAATAGAAGGCCGCTCCAACAGAGAAACTGCGGCTTTACTGTTTGTCAATGCGTTACTAATGTCTGGTAGAATGTCTGATTGACCGTCTAGTAACGTGTCTGGTTGACCGTCTGGCGATATGTCTGGTGTAGAAAGGCTCGCAAGTCTTCCTCTCTTGACCTTTGAAGTTATATCCTTCCATTTCGCCTTCGGTTTTTTCTTGAGTTTTGCCGCCGTTGTCTTTTTCTTTGCCTTCCCCTTTTTTGGTTTCTTGATTTCCGCGTCCTTAGGGATAGTGTTAGACTTGTTGTCGTATAGTGGCGGCCAATGTAGTGTTGAACCTTGTAAGAATTGTGGTCCGTGTTGCCAAAATTCTTTGTTCTCCGGTTTACAGAATTCCTCAGGCATCATTCCTCGCGACGCAATATCAGCTGGGTTTTGTGGTCCGGGACAATGTCGCCAATCCTCTTTTATTGAACGGTCTAGAATTTCTGCGCGACGGTTAGCTACGAATGTCTTGAATTCAAGTGTGTCGTTGTTTATGTAAAATAAAACCAACGTCGCGTCAGTCCAATAAAATATCTGTAAACTTGACTGTAGTTCTGTCTGTATAAGGTTCACGATGGTGGTTGACAGGGTTGCGGCTTGTAGCTCAGCTCGTGGTGTCGTCATATACTTAGTAGGCATTGTTTTTGCCTTAGAAGTAATGAGCGAAACATCGAATGCTTCTGAGTCTACTTGTCTGCGCAAGTACGCTGCCACACCAAAACCGTTGTCACTGGCGTCAGAAAAACAGTGTAGTTCCAAGTTGTCAGGAAATGTACTTTGTAATGGAAAGTAAACTCTGGGTATGGAATAATCCTCTAGCGAAGATAATTCCGCCTCCCAGGTCTTCCATAAGTCCACTTGGTCTGATGAGATCGGCTCGTCCCATGTTAGTCCATCCTTCCAAATACTGCGCATATAAATGCGAGCTTGCAGTATCACTGGACTGATGAATCCTAACGGATCGAACAATCGGCTCAATTTTGACAAGCATGATCTCTTTGTCAGTGTGTTCTCTTGACTGTCCAGTCTCACCTTCACTCGGAAGTTGTCCGTGTTTGGGTCCCAAAAGAGCCCCAACACCTTGGTCGTCGGTAGTGGTTCGAACTCTAGGTCTATGTCACCGCCTCCACGCTCAGTCGTTCCGAATGAGTCTACTAATTCGGCACTGTTTGAGGCGAATTTGGTGAGGTTAAAACCTCCGCCCGCCAAGCAGTCCCGTAATTGATGTGCTACTGTTGTAGCACGTTCTACTGTGTCGCAACTCTGTAAACCGTCGTCGACGTAGAAGTCACGTTCCACAATCCTAATTATCTCTGGGTCATATAGGTGTTTCTGATCTCTAGCGGCTTGTTTTAGGGCGTACATCGTGCAGTTTGGGCTGTCTCTTGCACCGAAAACGCGAACTTGCATTTGGTAAGTCGCCGGTGGTAGACTTAAGTCTCCTTCCGGGTACCAGAGGAACCTCAAACTGTCTCTGTCTCGCTCTAACGCTCTCACTTGGTGAAACATCGCTTCAACGTCGCAAGTAAAAGCTACTTGACGCTGACGGAAGCGCATAATCACCCCCATAAGATAATTATTCATGTTTTGTCCATCCATCAACTCGCTATTGAGGGACATTCCCTCAAACAGAGCCGCACAGTCATTGACTACACGTACTTTGTCTGGTTTGTCGGGGTGTCTCACGTAGTGATGTGGCAAGTAGTACGTCTGGTCGGTCACTCGCTCCGGGTTAGTCATTCGGATAGCGTATCCCTTTGTCAAATACGTCTCCATCTGAGTGTTATACTGCAGATGGGCTTTCTCGTCTTTTAATAGACGTTGTCGGATTGAGTGTAGACGTCTTAACGCTAGTGGGTAGTTGTTTATAAGTTTAGGACTTTGGCTACGCCATAACATCCCCACCTCGTAATGTCCGTCCTCCGTCTGTCGGATAGTATCTTCCATGATCTTCAGAGATTGTTTCTCCTGTTCCGACATACAAGGTTCGTAGCTACCAGGTTCAGCTGTATCTTGTTCTAACCACCTGATAGTCTTCTCCGTTAATTCCTTGTCCAGTGCAGCTTGTTCCATTTGATGATTTCTCAACGCGTCATCATCGATCTCGACGGGCATTGTTGATGTCGTTGGGGTAGGTAGACTCGCAAGCCTTCCGGCGTTATCATCTGTCGTCGATGGAATCTCTAGCTGACTCGTCTTCTCCCCAAGTTCTAAACTCACCTGGTGGATTAGCTGCTCCTTGTGACTTATCATACTAGTTACACGTCTGTCATGTCTTGTATGTAAGGTAGTATGGTCCACGTCGTGTGAAAAGGAATGAATTGAATTTGTAGTTAATAAACTACATGTACTTTGTACATCGTCTTCCTCGTCACTTACGTCTAGTGTGCGCACAGGCGCTCGAGTATACCACCCTATCGGCGTTCTACAGGCGTATGCGTTTCCCGCTACGACTGCCGATGGTCTGGTTTCCCACACCTGATGTAGGTTGAATTGGTCCGTCCCGATCAGCATGGCTACCGATCTATAATTGACAGGACATTCGGGTACACCAAGGTGTCTGAAATACTTACGGTCCTCCAAGGATTGTTCTGGGACCGGACCTAGTAGGTTACTAAAGTCTTTTGTGGCCGCAAAGGTCAAATCCTTGAAGGGTAACAAAGACCTCTCCCTCTCGCTGTGTTGCGATTTTGGAAGAAGAGAGTCTAAGTTTAACTTAACTCGTGTCACTGGTATTGCACGCTGTCCGTGCATACTACTTACGGTATAACTGACGCGCTTACCTTGTCTGAGATCCGTTACGACGTCAGCTATCTTTTCATCCACGTAACTGTGAGATGAGGCTGAATCTAGAATCGCGTAGATTCTCTTACTCCCCTTTGTGCCAGTAATCTTAATCGGAATTACACTAAATCCCTTTAGTTGGTCAGTCGTCAGAAGCGCGATCGATGGTTGGTCATCTCCATCTGAATATACGTCGTCGTCTTCTGACTCTTCGTCCGACGATCCGGGTTGTTCTGAGAAGCAATCCTCAATATGGGTCACGAAGGTTGGAGTCGTTTTCGATTCTCGTTTTCTGTAGGCCGCATCACATCTCGCTGCTGCTTCCGGGTGTTCCCTGGCGAAGCGTTTTGTCGGTGTGTGGCTGTCTGTGTGGAGCAGACCGTCGTGGTTGCGTCCACAGGATGGACAAGTGTCGGTATTTGGGCAATCTTTACGGACGTGTCCATGTCGTGTACACCGCCAACAAGAGTCCAATGGCCGTATTTGCAGCCGTCGTTCTTCCGAGTTCAACTCGCGAAACTGTCGACAACCTCGCAACTTGTGACCGATATACCGCTTGCCTAAATGCTCGCAGTATTGGCAGCCGCTGAAGTCGGTACTGAGTTGTTGTCTCGTCTGTTTTGTCCCAATGGGCGCAGATACCCTACTACCGTCCGAGAATTGTCGTGATTCCGTCGGTGTGGCGTAAGTGGCCGTCTTGGTGAATGTTGTCTGGGGTTTTTGTCGGTTGGAGGATGGCAATGTGATTCCTTCTGCCACGATGTGCTGGTCAGTGTAGTTAGATCGAGTTTCTACTACTGCTTCCCTGGATATCAAAAGGTACACATCCTCTAGTTTTAAGAATCCACCCCGCTCTTCTCGCTGGTATTCGATCTTTCTCCACTCCCGACGAAGTCGATGGTGGAGTCGTCCTATGATCTTTAATAGGACTGTAGGGGTATTCCCGTAGTCAAGTTGTCCAATGGATCTTAAAGTAGTGATAGCGTTCTTTATCTCGTCGGCCAGTTTTAATAAGTCGACGGGTTTAGTGATAGCCCCTCCCTTACAGAGTTCCTCTATTACTGACCTGGCCATACTGACTGTACCTCCGTATATCGAAGTTAAACGATCGTACGCTAGTTCGAAAGCGTCCGGTACACCAACGAAGGTCTCCGCCAAACGTTTAGGTTCTCCTGACAACGTTTGAAGCAGGTAATTAAACTTCTCCCGTGATGTAAAGGCGCACACGGCGATCTGAGATTCGATATAGTCTACGAAAGTGTGCCAGTGTTTTGAGCTACCGGAAAACTTCGGTGGTTGTTGTACCGGCAATCCCTGTCTGGCTGCGAATTTCGCTATCTCCTCGGCAACGTTCAGAGTTTTGCGTCCTTGGTTGGTACACTGGTTGATATCCCTTCTTGGCGCTTTTCCCTGATACGATGTATGTTTTGAAGGTACCGGTCTTTGTGGTTCCTTCGGGTGTCTATTGTGTTCGAATTCAGTGTTCCTCGAACTATCGGTTTGAACTTCCTCCAGACGCTCCTCAATCCGGGCCAACTTGTTGACAATGTCAGCGAATTGTTGTGTACTGATTGCGTCCGTTGGTTGTAACGCCTTTTGTGTTGGTGTATTTTGTGGAGGATTGTCTGCAAAGGAGTTGTCTGAACGCTCGCGTTTGTATTCATCGGCCGCCCCTGTTCTAAATACCTCGCGTTTCGGGTAATCCGATTCGCTCGAAGTACTACTATCATCTGGATATGGTGGTCGACGTGCTCGCGTCCGTTGCGTCGTTCGAATTCTAACATTCCGTTTCGGAACATCGTCCACTGATCTCCGTTGTTCGGTAGGCTCACAAGTCTTCCTCGAAGTCGTAGATTGCGATGTAAACTGATTAAACGGTCGCGTATCCACTGGTCTCCGTTGTTCGGTAGGCTCACAAGTCTTCCTCGAAGTCGTAGATTGCGATGTAAACTGAACCGGTGGTCGAGTAACAGCTGAATCGACTGGCCTTGTAGGTCGAAACGTCATTGGGTAAGCGTAGTGTGTAACGGGTTTAGGTGTCAGCGGTGGACTCACCTGTTTAGTTGTCAGTAGTGCAGGTCCAGTCAACAAACTACTACGATCTGTAATCGGTGGGTTACTTACCTTGACTTTCGGAATAGGCGACGACGTTGCTCTTGGCGGTGTAAACTTGTCCAGAATAACAAACCTGTGTTCCGTCGCACCACGGATAGGAGAAATGTTACTACTACCCGCAATCGAAACAGGTTCCTTAGTCGTAACTGGTGCAAACATAGGAGTTACTTGAGGGAATCTTTGACATAAGTCTTTAACTAATTGTCGTTCCCGTCCAGGTGCTCCTATCGAACCTTCCTTCATTCGTTCCTGGATTTGGCGGTGCCTTACCTCCATCTGGTCTAAATCATGTCCGTCTCGAGATCTCATCGATCGATCGCGGGCTTGTAGATCCAGGTCTTCCTTGGCGTTGGCTAATTCTCTCGCCTTCTTCTCGAGTTCGAAACGAAGTTTAACTTCTTTCTCGCGTTGTTCCGTTTGTTGTTGTTGCGCCTCGAACTCCGCTTGTCGTATAGCTGATTGAGCCTTTATTTGCCGTTTTTTCATTTCGGTTCTCGCTTCTGAAGCTAACCTTTGTCGCTCTAACTCGGATGCTGCCGCTGCCGCTGCCGCTGCCGCTTGTCGCTCTAACTCGGCCGCTGCCGCTTGTCGCTCTAACTCGGCCGCTGCCGTTCGTTGCGCTAACTCGGCCGCTGCCGCTTGTTGTGCAATGTCCAACTCTAACCTTTCCATTTCGGCTACTTCCAACTCAGCTTGTTCTTGCAGGTGAGAGATTCTCGCAACATTCGCAACGCGTAGTTTCTCTTCTTTTGCTGCTGCTTGTGCCATTAGTAATTGAGTTTGTTCCTCCCACTCCTGTTGTTGTCTGTAGATCTGCTGTTGTCGAGCAATTTCTGACGTAGCCATACTCACCTCGCCAATTTCGCTGCGAATACTCACCAGTGATTGATCTAGTGTTCCCGGTACCGGTTTGATTTGTGCGAGTGAGGTTTCCCTCGTAGCCTCCGGCACGGTTTCCCAATCTCCGACGTCCTCGCCGCACATGCGTAAGTGATCCGTCAGGTGTTTCAATTGTCCATCCAGCCTATACAGTTCCTGTTCTTCCTCGGGTTGCAATAATTCGTCCGAAACTGACTCACCTAACAACTGGTCCGCTTGTTCCTGTTGTATCTGCCTAATCGTCGACTTAAACTGAATCAGTTTCTCTCTAGTGATCATTAGTTTCTCGAGGATTCTAAGCTGAGTGTCCATATCCTGTCTCTGTTTAGCTAGATCTTGTAGACCAATTAGGTTGTCTACGGACTTATATACTTTACTCTGTACTCTCACCTGTAGAGTGTAGAACTCGAACCGAGACATCGGAGCGGTTAACTCGTCTAATATGCGTTGGCCTTCTCCAATACTCCTGGTAATATGCGCCATGTAACCGCCGACGCTTCTAACTACGCTCTCCTGGCTTCCTACTGAACTTACCATCTCCATTTCCCTGTATCTAGGTTGCGGAACAGTTAGAAAGTCCTCGGTCCTGCCGTCGCCTCGTACTACGGCATCCGGTACTCCCGTTGGATGTACTGGTGACGCACACGGTGTAGGTTCGGTAGGCTCGCGAGTCTTCCCCTGTTGTTCTTCCGCTGCTGACTTATCTCCGTCGCATGAGTCATAGTCGGTTTGTGTATTTTTCGTATAGTCTTGTTTGTCACTCATTTCGGTAGTTGTAAGTCAAGTAAAGTGAGTGTCAAAGTATCGAGTTTACCGTATTTATATCTAAACGGTACTAATTACAGTCATATAAAATTAGCCTACCGGCCGATTTTATAGCAGATGGATAAAATTAGCCTAAACGGCCAATTTTACAGCAAATAAATGTCACGGAATAAGTATATAATAAAATTAGCCTAGCGGCCAATTTTATAACAAATAAATCGGATAACGATATGCGTTATCAAAAGGTAAATTAAATACAATAATACGGACTAATTCAGCAATGAACAAAGAAATCATACGGAATGCATAAATACTTGAGACAGTGGAACCCACAATAATTTTAACTAATACGGTAATGCCTAACTTATTTATGCAACTTTTCGAACTCACCCACTCCAATAATTCTCCAGAAAAACAGATTCCCAGATACAAACCGGACGTGAACCTTTCCGTTTCCAGCGTTGCGGACGAAGCGCGATTTTCCCAACCAAAGTTGTTGAGTTATCTATCTCCCAAACTTGCTAAACACGGTCTTGCTCCCGTTACAGTCTAGAAATGAGTTCTGAATCCTGAAAAACAAAAGAGTTAGGTTTTACTTTACGAAAATTTTGTACCGGTACAATATGGTATTTAAACCCTTTTAAACACCGGTATTCAATTCCAAAAATATTTTTACACGCGGTTCAAATCAAATTTTATTTCAAAATATTAGCACTTAGCTAATCAAATATAAATTTTTACCTCAAAATACAAAATTTTCAAATAACTTTAGTCCTACCGAACCGTAGTTCAGTAAAACACATTCCTACTATTGGAAGAGACGGTAACAATACCTGCAATATCCTACTGTAAAGTTTGTGAATCAAATCATAAAGCCGACCTTCTCACCAAAACAGTAAACTCTAAGTAAGCGAATATATTGCAGTATCGATCTCTTATAACCGGTGAGGCAGAAACAGTCTACGAGCAGACAAACTTCGATAAAACAAAATCCCGCGCAGCGAATCCTAAAATCAGGCTGACTCACTGATGGACTAAGAGGCTCGTATACTTTGCCGCGGTGTGATTTATATGGTTGGGCAAAGAGACGCTAGCTAGGTACAGAGGCAGAGATTTGGAGATGTCTAACTAGCGGGCAAAGCACAGTACGGACAAAAGTTAATTTTATATATTTTGAGGTGTAAATAATTTCTAACGCGCGTGTGTTAATTCTGAATGGTCAAAAGCAGTTTTGCTCCTTCACATATATAATTACTGGGTACGGTGTGCATTTTACGAATATTCTAATTTTGCAACTTGTAGGTCCAATACTCACGAATGATAAGGTTCCTTCCCCTCTTGCGTATTTCCAGGACTCAAATTCAGGCATAAGGTTAATGCTACGCCCAGAATTCGGCAATTTTAGGTACCAGGTCCCTGATACTAAGAAGAGATGTGTTAGTTTACTACTGTAGGCGTACAGTTACTAATAGCTATCCTGGCGTCCTATCTAGAATTTTAGTCACCTAGGTAGGCTGGGTGACTTCCTATCGAGACGTTGGCGGGGACACGATAGATGTTAGTATCCCTAATAGCCTCAATTTATTTGCGCCTAGTTGTAAACTGCCCTACCGCCTGAACGGTACAATCCCAATTCAGGTGAAAACGCAGCAACCCTCCTAGCCTACAAGTTCTAATGCAATGGACACCGTTGTACTGCAAATAGTCGCAAACGCACCTGTACTTAGCAAGAGTTAGGCGTACAGTTTGCTGCACCCTACCAATTTGTATGCTGCGTACCGGTGTGCCTACGTCCTATCTGCGTACTAGTATCTGCCTGCTCTCCCCCCGTAGGAATGTGAAGGTCTACTGTGGTTTTTTCCTGAATCAAGACAGTACAGTCCCTAAGATGTAATTTTAGGCTCACAGCGTGTCACTACTTCTACCTTTTGATCTTTGGTCTTACGCTTAGGTAGCGAGGCGTCGAACGCTGTCTAACCTTTCAGGCGATGGGCGAATAACTCAAGATGGTATTGCGGGTTGTCTCTTGTCTACATTCCTTCGATGTTCCCGTTCATTGCTGCGGCCCGATCTCTAGCCGGCCATCCTGTCCCTTAAGTTTGTTCACCGTAGTGAATCATGGTGAAAGAAGAGCAGATAGCGGTATTTCTGAATTTATTGCAGATAATAATACAAAATGTAATCTGAATACTAATGACAGAATAAACTAATAAGATTAGATAGATATACTGAAGACATAAGAGATTAAGATTGATAACTAATGAACAAATCGCACCTTTATATAGCAAATTTGTGCTGCAATCAATCGAGAACATTCTATAATTATATTGGGTTTTTAAAGATAACCATTGGTCCAGCTAATGTATAACTTGCACGACATTGGATACAATCTAATAACTGCAGTCTCATTGGTTAATCTAGGTACAAACGAATGCAATTTAATTTGTAGCGGTCAATTTAAATGAGTTGAAATTCTGTACAAAAAATAATTCGCACTTACCAGGATTCGAACTCAATACCTACTACACATATAATTTCCAACGCTCTACCGACTGAGCTACTGAACCACTTGACCAATAGGCGTACAAATGATAGAACAAACACAAATGAGAACTCAAAGCAATCTTTTAACAAAGTTGATTCGAATAAAATAAAATTTTGAAAATCCACGGCATTTAGGGAATATAATTCTATAGGTAAACTGAACGTAGGTGAACTGAACGTATGTGAACTGAACGTATGTGAACTGAAAGTATGTGAACTGAAAGTATGTGAACTGAAAGTATGTGAACTGAACGTATTTGTACTGAATGTATGTGATGCAAATTTCATTTAATTGAGTTTTTAGCAAATCAAATATTTAATTATTATTGTTATTAAATACCGATTTTGTGATAGAATTGCTCAATTTTAATCTGTATCTGATAACTGAAGGAACCACGAACGTGTAATGGTAACAAGCCGATCCGTTCCGGTATATTGATCCTTGAATAACCACAGCTCATGGATCAATATTCCTGTTTTCATACAGGAATTGTTGATCCATTCAGAAGGAGTTGTCCCCCACTTAATATTACTATCAATGGAGGCAGGTTAGTAAAGGAGCAGGTTACAGAGGCCTTGTTGAGGGAACCAAAACAATAAACGAAAGTTACCACATGTTACAATATTATGCAGGTATAATTGGGTCTTGGGTCTTTGGAAATATCAAAAATTCCTGTATAAAACAGCTGATTGAGTGAGTGAGCTGATTGGTTAATTCATGGATCAATATTCCTGTACGGAAGGGCTTTTTAATGGTAGTACAGCTGCAGTCTGGCAGTAGTATAAAAGCAGAACCGTCTGAAAGTTTAGGCCTACTACAAACAGTACTATACTACTGTAGTACTTCCGGGTATCTGTACAGCTGTATACTATACTATCTGACTGTACTACAGTTACAATACTGATAATGGAACAAGATCAATTACTGGAACGAGAGTTAGAATGTTCTATTTGCATACGATTATTAGAGAAGCCACGAGTGTTGAAGTGTTCTCACTCATTCTGCATCAATTGTATCGCTAAAATTTCTAAAGAACACGGCGATGGACTTTCGATAGAATGCCCGCGGTGTCGGAATCCCACCGAGGTGAAGAAACTCGAATCGTTGCCAGCAGTAAGTCATATAGTCACCTTTATAATTGATTTGGTTCGAAAAGATAAAAATTGTGTAGGATGTCGAAAAAAACAAAGGAACGAATCCCTGTGCAGATTGCCGAATCGAATTGTGCAGACCTTGCAGCCTTGTGAACTCTACCAAGTCTGTGGTACCGGTATTAATCCAACTAATTCTACTGCACCAGGTGAACAGGCGGAATTCAGCTTTGCTGACATTGAGTTAGAGAAACATGGAGTAGGTTGTTGGATCTAAAGAACCGGATCTGTGCGGAATCCACGGTCTAAACAAACGCCATTATCGCGAGATATGCGAATCTCTTATATGCCGACAATGTCATTCAGGTGACGTTGTTTCTAAAGATCTTGTATTCCAACGAAGTCTGTCAAACAATCAGAGGAAACTTAGTAGAAGGTCCGGGGAAGTTGATATCATGATTGGAGACTAAACTATCGGTTTTGGAAGGAGTTCTGGGGGATTTAGCCGACGTCACTAAAGTTTATGCCGACGACATCCGGAAACACTTCCAATATTTATACAACGAATTAAAGGCCGCTGAAGATGCAATGATGATTGAGATTTGGGATTTACAAACAAAAACGGCGGGTAAGATATCCGCAGCTAAAGAATATCTCGCAAATATCGAAATTCCTGAAGAAAACGAATATTATAAGAAGATAAAGAATTCCGAGTTGATCAAAGAAATACCGGAAGCCAAGAAGGTCCTAAAAGAATACAAAGAAATCGAGCAGCGGATCTCTGAGGTTAAACTTGTTGAGGTACCGGAAATAAGTTTCGTTCCAGTCGAGTTACCGAAGGGCCGGGAAGGGTTTATCGGTCGTGTTTGTGCCGTAAATAAAGGCGATGTAGGGGAGAAGGTAGAGGATCCAGTGGAGCTAGAGAAGGTGGACAGTGGATACAGTGGGGTTAGATGAAGTAGACATTGTGAAACATCTTTCCTGTCTTGCTGAAAGAAATACAAGAATTTATCCGCCAGTAAGTAAAGAAAATCCTTAGAAGAATTCAATTATCGATACATTTAATAATTTATTTTCATCTCAGAAATCCAAAGATATACGCTTATGAAGAATATAGAGAAGACTGAGAACCAGCGTAAGAAGATGTGGAAATGTTCGTGATGCACCTTTGAGAACCGATCTTCCAATGCGACTTACGAGGCTTGCAGGAAGGATTCCGCAGGATTTATGTTCTCTCAACTGGGGGATCGATGGGCGTGTGTTTTCTGCACTTTGGCTAACCATAGAAGGAGTGTATTATGTGAACTCTGTTAAACTGTATGCCCGTGGAAGAGGTGATCTCTGATTACGGATAAACTTTATATTTATCATAATATGTGTTAGAATCGAGGTGTTGCATATAAATATACACTTTGGGCCCTTTTTAAATATTTTCCGTTATGTAGTAACTGAATTGTTAGACTAGCCTCAGTAAACACCCTAACACTCGGGTCCCCAATGCGACAAGGTGAGCTGACTGCCTTGGCAGATAAGCTTTCTCTTAGCGCAGTGGGTGTTCAAGAGCACCGAATGCAGACTGGACAGACTGATAAGGTTCTGATTAAGGACATGGGGGGCGGTTGGCGACTCGCCCTCGCGTCAGCAGATGATAGTGGCAATGGTGGAATTGGTCTATTGATGAATCCAACTGCACATGCAGCATTGGACAAAATAGACCAAATCTCTAACTGCATCATCCGTTGCCACTTCTCATGTTCTGGAAGACTGGCTAAGAAGTTTCCTAAGGTGGTTCTGATTGTGTGCTACACTCCAACTAGTGTTGCCCCTGTAGAGGAGGTGGAAAATTTCTACCACAATCTACAAGCAGCTACTGATGGAGTGGATCAGCATGCATTCTTAACATTCCTGGGAGACTTTAATGCAAGTCTGCATCAATCACCTACATCGCCCTGGGTCTATAGCAATAGTGTTAACCCAAATTCTGTCCATCTTCAGGATTTTATCTCTGGAAATGGATTGTTTTCGGCTGGAACCCAGTTCAAGAAGCGAACTGGAAAGCTATGGACTCATAGTGGACCCAGTGGTCACAAGTCCCAGATAGACCATATTCTGTTTCGTAGGAAATACAGGAGCTCTATACAAGACTGTAATGCATTTACACTTCGACCCTTCTCCAGTGATCACTGCCTTATTGTGGCCAAGGTAAGACTTAGTCTGCGTGCTAGCAGAACAACGAAATCTGCCTTGCCGCGGCATGACTGGTCCTCTCTGTTGCAACAGCCAAGTGTGAGATCCAGCTTCACACTACAGCTGAGCAACAGGAGGCTCTTGCCTCTGAGGCGGCAGATCACTGTGAGGGCTATACTGCCTTTACAGAAGCAGTTAAGTTAGCAGCTGCAGAAACAGTTCCTGTATACCCTCGAAACAGGAAAAGGGCCCCCTGGACTGACAACAAAATTCAGAAGTGCCGAAATGACCTTCATAAAGCGCAGAAAGAGTCCCGACTCAAACATACTACAGCAGCCAAGAATGCAGTTAAGGCTGCATCTAGGTCCATGAACAGGCAGTACTCTGTTAATCTACAGGAGCTAATAAACCAACAGGTTGATGCCATCAATGATGCTGACGACAGCAGGCAATAATCCCAGGCATGGAAATCGATCAATTTGCTTACTGGGCGGAAAAGCCAACCAACCACCAAGGTTAAGGCTGAATCACCAGCCGATCGCCTCAATGGCTGAGTGTTTAAAGCTCATCTATCCCATCATAGTAGACATGTACCGAACAACAAGAGTCCCACAAGAAATGAAAACAAATAAGTTGGTTCCAGTTCCCAAGAAGGGCAACTTAACACTCTATGGTTCTTTTCGGGGAATCTCATTGATCTCGATTGCTGCAAAGCTATACAATAGGATTCTATTAAATCGCATCAGGGATCCCATTGAGAGACTGCTCCGTGGAAATCAGAGTGGGTTCCGTAAAGGTCGTGGGACCATGGAGCCCATTTTGGCACTTAGAAGGATAATTGAAGAGTTATCGAAAAAGAAAGACAGGCATCTGGCTGTTATCTTTGTTGACTTCTTCAAGGCCTTTGATTCAGTCTCTCGCTCACGTATGTTCAGCATACTTTCATTATATGGGATTCCTGATGAAATTATTGCAGCAATCAGATCAGTATACGGTGGTTCGACAACACTTGTGTCTACTTTTGACGGTGACACAGAACCATGTTATGGGGCGTCCTCCAAGGAGACACACTTGCACCATTCTTGTTCATTATTGTGGTTGACTATGTTCTACGCATGTCCTTAGATCATCATAATGATGATGGGGTGATGATAACTCCACCTACTGGCTCCAGAAGTCGAGGAAATCCTGCCAAGTACCTAACTGATCTAGACTTTGCTGATGACTCAGGAGTACTCTCAGAATCATTAGAGGGAGCCCAACGGCTCCTCAGCTCATTAGAACATGCTGCTTCTAGTGTTGGTCTTTTTATTAACTCCAGAAAGACCAAAATTTTGACAGTTAACTTTGAAAGTCCTCAGCAAGTCTCTGATCGGATGAGCATAAGCTCAAAGGATGGTATGCTTGAGCATGTGGACGACTTCTGTTACCTGGTATCATGGATCCGGAAGTCAGGTGAGGACCTTCGAATACGTAAGGGAAAGGCATTGGCAGCCTTGAATAGGCTTTCCAGGATTTGGAAGTCACCGAGAATTAATCGGAAACTTAAGGTCCGATTATTTAGAGCAGCAGTAGTTCCAGTACTCCTCTACGGGAGTCCATGCTGGGCTGTAACTGCTGAGGACACCAAATCTCTGGATGGCACATTTACAAGAATGCTACGCCGGGTTCATTGTGTCAAGTACAATGCACACATCTCCAACCAGACACTATATAACATTGGAGGTGTCTCATTGGTTCCCCCAAGCTTGACACTAGAACAAAATCGCCTCCGCTTTGCAGGACATTGCTTTCGCCGTGAGGACCAGCCAGTGCATAATCTTGTAATTTGGCAGCCTCATGGAGTGAATAAGCATGGTGGACAGCCCATGACATTCTTGAGACGCATCTTAAAGGACACTGGCCTTGAAGATGCGGATGATCTAGCAAATGTCATGGGTGATAGGGAGTTGTGGCGGTGCAATTTTGTTGACAAGCCGGCACAGCATTCTTAAAAATGCAGCTGCAATGCAGCATGCCGATCCTAGTAGTAGTTAGTTGATAATAAGATGATAAATAATTATGTCGTGAATTAGTAGTCGATCTACCGTGAAATACGATGTTTCTTAACATTTATAATTCAGTACTGTAGTAAGAATGAATCGAGATCCTTCATGAAAATACGGGCATTTTATTTTATACAAATATTTGGTTAAATTGCTGCCCTGTGAAGTTTCGTATTGCTATTAACGTTATTATTCGTTACTGCAGTCTTATCGTCTTGCAAACTGCAAAGTTTAATCGATTGAATATCAAACTGACTGGTTGAGTAATCTTGCTGGTAGAGCAGCCAGGACTTAGGGTCTCAAACAACGAAGGGGACCAGCCTCACACAACATTTCAGAAAACATTATATGAAATAGTTATAACTAGTGTTGATAACTGAATCAATTCTGACTAATATCAGTTACAGTTTCAGTATTCAAAGTTTTGCATTTCAGTTACAGTTATAGTTTCAGTATTACAAAATGTAGCATTTCATTTGATCCTGATAAAATTTCAGTTTCAGTTTTAGATTCAATATATTATCCCACATTGTAAGCAGTTTTTGTTAATAATAATTAATAAATAATAATAATGTTAGTGTCATCATCGGGGTGGGGTACAGTGCAGTCACTTGCCCAACAAAAATGAAACGTCATCTAAAACTAAAATTAAGCCACTGTATTATATTACTGTAATATATCATAGCCTACTAGATAATAGTAGGCTAGTAGTTATCTAGTAGTCTATGTAATATATACACACAATATTGCAATGTTCTAGAGTTAATAAAACTGCAATAAAACTTGCAGTTTTATTCGCCTTCAACGAATAAAACTGTAATAATCACTTCTGCCTAATCCTTCAGCAAATTAACCTAATATAATAACCTCGGCTTGCGGCCTCGGTAATTATACAGGTTAATTTGCTTCTGGAACGGCATCAGTGATTATTCAGTTTTATTCGCTTCAGGTTATTATTTCTGTATATTAACTCAAGAACATTGAAATATTGTGTTTATTGTTAATTTGAATTTGAGCATATTGAACGTAATGGCAGCATTTCATGCAGTTAAAGCCATTTTAAAGGACCGTTTTCTATTACAACACGCATATATGACACGTAACACTTTAAGGAATTAAATGTCCAAGATTTTGGTCAAAGTTGTAAAACTTGAACAGGTAAACGGATTTCTGTCATTCAAGTGTCGATCGAAAGCTAATTTTTTGCTCTTTAACATTTATAAATTGTAAAATTGTAGCACAAATTTAATTATACTCAACATGAGAAAGTAAATCCAAAAATACATAAAAACGTAGAGTTATCACTCAAATTTGTGTTGTTTTGAAAGAGGTGGCGTCATAAAAGATAGAAAATGAAGAATTCAAAGCAAGTTGATGCAAATATATTACATACCTATGTGATCCTCATATGATTTGTAGTTCAGTGAAACTACTTCCAAGACTACACATAGTGTCATATGCATTAAGTGTCATATTTTTAACGACACATTCATAAATTAATATAATGGCTGAGAGGCACGTTTCAGTTGAAGTACGGCGAGGTTTATTACTGTCGAAATCGATTTTATTTTTACACAATTCACACAATTCAATTTATTTATTTAATTCCTTCAATTGGTTGGGGTGCACTCTTTACATTTGCAATTTACAATATTAATTTTGTTAGTAAGCTTTTTAAATAATTTTTTTATATATATTTCTAATGTTCTTAGTTCATTTTTTGTTTTCCAGAGTAGTGCATTGATGGGAGTTGACAGTAGCGGAAGCTAGTGTTGGCAGCTCACAACAAAGGCCAATTGGGAGGAGGGAGTGGGGTGCGGGGAGTGGAGTGGAGTGGAGGGGAAGGGAAGGGAGGGAGGGGAGGGGGGGGGGGGTGTTAAGCCTAACCAACCAAACAAGACTATTGATAGGTTGCAATATATATTCCAGTGATTATTGATTGTTATATTTGAGTTAATTTGTTTTTGTTTAAATTTACTTTACTATATATTAATTAACTAGAATTGTATTTATAGTTTTATTTGCTTTGATTACTTAATTAGGTGGTTGCGAAGCCTATGAATTAAGTTCATTTAATAGGTTTTTTTTTAATTTCTTTCCTAGGGAATTTTTTGATTTGCTTTGTTTAATGTCGTTATCCAACGAGTTCCAGACAATGGCACCATGGTAGTTAAATGATTTTTGTGTCTGCGTTAGTTGGGGTCCTTTTTATATAATAATTTTTACTTGTAGATGATCGTGTATTGTAAGAATGTATAGCAGATGTTTGTTTAAACAGTGATGTGATGAATGTTTGTTTTTTGTTGTTGTGTATTTGCCACATTAATTTAGCAGTTTCTAGTAGGTGTAGTTGTTCAATAGGAAGTATATTTAGTTGTCTGTAAAGTGGAGGTGCGTGTTCACGGTAGTGACTGAGGGTTATCGCTCTCAACAATTTATTAATTTTAGTTCTAATGGGTTTAATGTGTGTTTGTGATGCATTACCCCAGATCACTATACCATAGTTAATATATGGTTGTATTAGTGCACAGTACAGTAGTTTCAGTATGTGTAGCGGTAGAGTGTGGCGTAGTTTAAAGAATATTCCTGATGATTTTGAGATTTTTTTTAGAACATATGCGCAGTGTGTTTTCCAAGATAATTTATCGTCTATCCAGATTCCTAAAAATTTGGTTTTACTTACGTTACTTATAGGAATGTCTCTTATTTTAATATTTTCATGTTCGGTGGCTTGTTTGTTTGTTATTAATAGATATTCTGTTTTTTTAAGATTAAGGGATAGTTGGTTGTCTGTCAGCCATTGATCAACTCTATTAAGTTCTACGTTTATGGTATCTGTAAGTATTTTAATATCAGTGTGGTTGTATAGTAAATTCGTGTCGTCAGCAAATAGTGTTGATAGTAGTGATGTACAGTTAGATAAGTCGTTTATGTATATAAGGAATAAAGTTGCGGACAAAATTAGATATTCCGGATCTTTTCGCCGTGGATGCTGTGGTTCCGACGGCAGATCTTTGCAACTGCAGTATCGTAACCGGTACGGGTGCGTCAACATCGGTATTTACCCTTACAAGCGCTCACCGCCATTGCTCGATCTGTTATCAAACTTTCGGTTTCCGTTCACATTATGAACGATACTTCGTGAAGTCCCATTGGAAGCATGGCATCCTTGTTGATGGTGTTTATTATGTTATTATATTTGTTACGGTTACAGAGTGTAATAATGTATATACTTATTATTGAAATTTAGTAAATCGGTAGTGATCCGAAGATTTACCTATTTTTAATCTGTCAAATTTACCTACTTTTAATACGGCATTTACCCCGTCTCGGTATACTGGCAGACTGGTAAGCTATTACATACAGTATTATTTAATTATTTATTTATTGGTATTATTATGTTTTATATAGACCTGTAGACGGACAATCAGACATAGCTGGGGTGTTTGAAAAAGGTGGACTGGGCACAGGCACATAATGTATATACAGTAGATAATAGTCTGACCAATCAGAAACGTATTAAAGCAGTGCTATTTCGTAATGATTCTGTGATTGGAATGTCCACCTTTTTCAGTTTTCAATTATGTTTCTATAATCGGCATGCTGGAAGCAGCTGCATTCAGAATGCTGCCGGTGACCTAGGCGTATCTACCCCCCCCCCCCCCCCCCCCCCCTATAGACTTATATATTTCCCCCTATAGGCTTACAGTATAATAATAGTAGGTCTAGCGTACCGTACAGCACTTTAACTTGAATTTATTGGTTTAATTTTGTGGTTGGGGTTAGTTGGTCAGGCCGAAACCCTAATTAAAACTGTTAAAGCTTTGGCGGCCAAAATGTCCCCATTTTACACAATGCGCTGGTTACTCTAAACCCTTTCCTTTCTAAACCCTCTAAACCATTTCCCTGGTTCCACCTTGGTGTAGTGGTTGCATTGAATTCACATCTCCTGTAGGTCGTGGGTTCGATCCTCACATGGGCCAGGGCACTTTTCGTTTCGGCACGAATGCTTTAAAGGGACCAGCCAGGGCGCATCTCTGCCTTGCATCCTTAAGTGGTAGCTAAATGAGTACTGGAGTTTCCTCTGGGGAGTAAAGTTCTAGGGGGACCGCACTGGAAATAAGTCGTCAGACTTTGTGCGTAATCCCTGGCCTAGCGGCCGAAGAAAATTTACTTTTACTTTACTTTACCCTTGAAAAACTCTTACAAGAACTTTGTATTTTATGAACTATGTAAACTTACTCCCTCCAGCGTTTATTCGAAGTATTTAGGTTTGAAAAGAAAGGAACTGTTAGTATTTAACTGAAAATAAGCATAGCTTTGGAGATTATAGTAAAGATCAATTGAATAATACAAAGTGTCCTACGGCTCTTTCTGCCATCGGATCTAGTCTCCCACCTCCGGTGGGTCATACGCCGCGCTAGACTGGCTTCGGCTGTTTTGTGTTCATCTGTATTGGGCTGTCAGGTATTAATAGACATATAAATTAGCAGGTTAAACTGTTAAAAGGGTCTAAAAGCGCGAACAAAAACTGCCATTAGTAACCCTATAACCTTAAAGTCATGATGCTCTATTCTAAGAAATTTTGTGGAATTCAGGATCCAAAATATCTTAAATAAAATAATATATCATATATAATATCATAACAAAATAAAGGTTAGGGTTACATGACAGTTTTAATTAAGGTTTTGGGCTTCAATTTCCACTTCAAAGTAGGGTTTCGGACCGCCTCTCCCAAAATATTGAGACTTATTTACCTCCCTCGCTGCGCTCGGTCGTTTAATAACAGATCTCGGGATGAACGGTAAATAAAGCATATTATATTTCCCTCACAGTACAATAGATGGTTATTATAAATTAACTTTATACTGTAATGCGTTAGAATATTGACGTTCCAATATTGATGCTGTAAGGCTCAGCTCACAGACTTCGTTGCTCGCCCCATATTATTGAACTATGCCATGCCTACTTCGACAACTTCGGTTGGTCACAGTAAGTATGGGATAATTATAACAATAATAATCCATAAAAACCTTCTGAAAATTTAAAAAACGTGGACAGAACTGCTATAATGTGCAAATCAATCTGATTGTTCAATTCATTGCCTGTTCTTTCTCAACCCAGTCCACCTTATTCCAATTTGAAAAAGGTGGACAACATAGCTGAAAAGGGTGGACATGCTGTATAACGCAAATCGCCCGTGATTGGTCTGTCCATTGTCCATGTTTTCTGTGTCCAGTCCACCTTTTTCAAACACCCGACATAGCTGTATAGGCTTGATCCAAAGTCCTGCCATTTAGTACATTTGATTTAGTATAGGTAGGGTACGTACTAAAAGGTAGAACGATCTATAACGGGCTATAACGATCTATAACGGGCTATAACTTCCCCATAACAAGCTATAACCACCTATAAGGAGCTATAATCTGGAAATTTACAATAAAAAAATATATTTTAGAATGGATTTATTTTCCTAGTCAGTAATTTAATTGCGCAATTTGGTTTTTTAGTCCATAATGCTTTTCATCTTTGTGGTATCACGAAATCAGTCATTACTGCATTAGTCAGCATGCCACTACTGCATTATCTGACTATCAGGCAGTGCAGCAGTGAAGAGGTCTCCCATCTCTCTGTCTATCCTCCATCCTGCTATCCGCTGTAAGCTTCTGGTCGATATAGAATACATGAATATAGTGAGCAACATAGGCCAATAAAAAAAACTTATCAGTATCAATTAGGCATAGGCAGATAGGCCTACCTTAATTTTTAACCTGCGGTATTTTTCAGACCACCGTCTGACCGTGTTAATCCAAAAGTTAAACACACCCAAGGGGTGTTTTTAATGTAAATTTTCATATTATAGCTCGTTATAGGTGGTTATAGCTTGTTTATAGGAAGTTATAGCCCGTTATAAATCGTTATATCCCGTTATAGATCGTTCTACCTTTTAGTACGTACGTACCTTGCTATAGGTAGGCCTACTCAAACTCATGCTGCATGCAAATGCTGAATGCAATCCCTAATTTAGGCTATTCAATAGTAGGCCTACTGTAATAAATACTGAAATATGTCAAATGAATACGAAAATGAAGGATTAAACTGCGGCGATGTGAACCCGTATCCCCGAACCGATTTAGTCGAGGATTTATTTCTCTCCAACGCTCCGGTAAAGATTTGCGCCCCGATGGTCCGTTACTCTAAACTCGCCTTCCGTTCTCTCGTTCGCGATTACGGCTGTCAGCTCTGCTTCACTCCCATGATAATCAGCGATTCGTTCGCTCGGTCACAGAAGGCGAGGGATTCCGAGTTTACCACAAACACTTCCGACCGGCCGTTGGTAGTCCAGTTCGCAGCGGCAAACGCCACCGAACTGAGATTGGCCGCCCCCTTAGGTCTGTAAATCGGGTTCCATATGATTCACTTGCTATTTTGCACGGATCGTAGTTTAATTATATGAAGTTTATGTTTAATTATTATAACGACAAAAGTATATTTGCCTTAGGTGCTAGGAAATGAAGTTAGTTTGAAATGAGCAATCGTTTCTTAATTTTATAATTTTGAATTAAATTCATGTTTGTTGCGAAGCTCCTTCAGTCCTTTACGCCTGTACCGGTAGCTTGATTTGCACTCACTCACTACGTTCGTTTGTGTAACAAACCAATCGGATCAGAACAATGTAATGTAAAGTGCTACTTTATAGCATGTAGTAATATAATATTAATAAATTACATTAAAATACTTTATTTAAGATTTCCATATATTAGAAGTGAATCCTATTGAACCCGCCTTACAGTTTACAACCAGTGCGATGGAGTTGATATAAACTGCGGATGTCCCCAACGTTGGGCGATTCGCGAGGGTTATGGAGTCTATCTGCTGGACAAACCTGAGCTCCTAGAGGACATGGTAGACCAGACCCGGTCTGTCCTACCTGACCCGACCTTCAGCGTGTCCGTAAAGATCAGGATAAACAACGACGTCGCGAGAACCGTGGAGTACTGCCGACGTGCAGAGCGGTGCGGTGTGTCGTTCATAACGGTGCACGGACGCACCAAGAACGAGCGCAAAGAGCCAGTCCATTACGACCAGATCAGGACTGTGAGACAGTCCGTTAGCGTCCCGGTTGTAGCCAACGGGGACTGCTCCTCCATGGATGACTTCGAGCGGATAGTTACCGAGACCGGTTGTCACGGCGTCGCCTCGGCTAGAGGCCTCCTAGCCAACCCGGCGCTGTTCGCCGGTTACCAAACCACACCCACGGACTGCGTTCAGCGCTGGGTCGACACCGCTCTCTCCCACGGCGTTCAGTTCACCAACTTCCATCACCATCTTATGAAGATGTTATACAAACAACATAATAAGTGCGATAAACGAACCTTCAATGAACTCCATACCATTCCAGAGATCCTTAACTATCTAGATAATGAATACGATATTAAGTATTCTGGGGTCACATAAAGGCTAAGCTATGTGTACTCATATTTGTTTTATATAATATATATTTAAGAGCAAAGAGTTTATTTTCAGTTCCGTTTGACACCAGCACTAAAGGAGTGAATGATTGAATATTATAATGTGGAACATCGTAAAAGATTCAATATATTCACTTTATTGTTGTTTGCAGTTTGTGACTGCTGGTATTGTGTGGAACTGCATTAATCCAATTCGTAATAATATGCGAGCGGTTGTGTTCAAATTCAGAGTTACTTTTTCTTCTTTTTTTCGTATATTTTACTTACAGTACTAGAAATTCTAAAATATCGCACTATTGTATGTACATTTATGTGTGTACATAAATATCTCACATTTATGTGTGAGTTTAATTGATGTACATACAGCTAGCTACCCAGCCCCCCGCCTCAATATCTCCCCCAAAGTGCCGAGGTACTCAGTACTAGGTAGCCGTAGAAAACCTTATTATTAAAAATATTCTCAAATTGTATGTTTTGCATCGCGCAATACCAGTAATTCCTGCTTCAATTGTATTTTCATCCGATCGCACTCTACTACTACACCATGTCCTGGAATATAGTGTCGTTACTCAGGTACATGCCCCCCCCCCCCCCCCCCAAATTTTTCTACAAATCGTAATGATGATTGCATGGAATTTGAAACAGAGAGGGTTTCACCTCCCTCCTCCTTGCTGGGTGAGCCAGAATTTTTATTTTTGCTTTTACTTCTTTAGCTACAAGTGTTTAAAAAAAGCGTCGATAATGCGCCAGTTACACCGAAGTTATTCTTCCACCGTATAGTGATACTAGTGGTACTTTTGGTACTAGTTGAAAGCTGGCTTGGAAATGCAAGGGTTCCAAATATATATAAAAATATTTGACTTTGGTTGGGAAATAGTTGAGATTGGGCATTCTAAAGTTGCATGTATTTGCTTCCTCTGCGGGCCGTTTATCCTATTTAATAAATTATATTTAATAATTATTTAATACATTCGCGAACATTTTGTTTATCTCATAAGTAGCTTGGCAACAATGTTATGCCTATATATGATAATACTAGTATTATGGATATTCCTAATAGTACATACATAGCGAAATGTTCTAGAACAATGTGTATTTAATAAATAGAATAAATGGCCTGCAGCGGAAGCAAATACATGCAACATTCGAATGCCCATATCTCAGCTATTTCCGACGAAATTCAAATGTTTTTACATATTTCAAATCCTTGCATGGACAGCTTGCCACTCAGTACCTAAAAATCACTATAATGGTTGAAGAATAACTGCGGTGTAACTGGTGCAATATCGAATCGACGGAGACACTTTTTTCAAACGCTTGTAGCTAAAAAATGAAAACGAAAATAAAAATTATGGCTCACCCATCAAGTAGGAGGGAGGTAAACTATCCATTTTTCAAATTTCAGTCAATCTCATTAAGA
>JAUCBJ010003990.1:0-54382 GCA_032718475.1 Nemertoderma westbladi
TACTATAACAACAGTAATAAATATAGTATAGGGTCCGAAACTCTAAATAATATTTATTTAGAAAAGTTACAAAATTCAGAAAAGTTATTTTTAAAACCCGTTTCTGAGGATTTCGTTTTTAAAAATCTACTTAGCCTATCAGCCTCAAAAAGTACCGGTCTAGACCTAATACCTGCCCGTTTTCTTAAGGATGGTGCTGAAGTACTTAAAGTGCCCATTACTTTTATTATTAATTACTCTATCGTAGATCATGTAGTACCAGACGAACTGAAATTAGCTAAGGTTATAAGCTGTATAAAAAGAATAGTAAAGTAGAACCCTGTAATTACTACTACTACTACTAGCATCGGCATGTGTGACGGGATCAAGGGATCCCGACCGGGTTGATTGTTCGTACTACGCGTCACCGCAGGCTAAGATGTTTGGCCGAGGCCGTTAGAGAGAATTGGGAACCGGTAGTGAAGTACAGATAATAATATAGTAGATAATGGCGATGGTGACCGTGGAACAATATCGCCCGTCTGCACTGAAAGCAATAACTGAACCGGTAATGGTATGCAACATAATAATATATATGTGATTATTTCTATACTGGTGTGGCCTCTTAACCTAGTGGTTCCCTCGCCCCTATTGGCTGATAATCTACTTCACGCCTCTCCCCTCTCTGGGAGTGTTTCCCCCCTGCTGTTGGCACCTGCTGGTTGTTTCCTCTCCCGAGGTGATTTGACCTCTAACCTCCCTTTGTGTGTGGCTTTGGGGTTGTGTTCTCCCCAGTGTTGGTTGTGATACGAGATTGGTTATTACCAATCCCGTATCTCCAACATATTGCTGAAAAAGGTGCCACTTCCCAACTTTGTGAGGGTAGTGCGGTGGAATTGAATCCGCATATAACATGCTGCATTGCAGCTGCATTTTTAAGAATGCTGTGCCGGCTTGTCAACAAAATTGCACCGCCACAACTCCCTATCACCCATGACATTTGCTAGATCATCCGCATCTTCAAGGCCAGTGACCTTTAAGATGCGTCTCAAGAAAGTCATGGGCTGTCCACCATGCTTATTCACTCCATGAGGCTGCCAAATTACAAGATTATGCACTGGCTGGTCCTCACGGCGAAAGCAATGTCCTGCAAAGCGGAGTCGATTTTGTTCTAGTGTCAAGCTTGGGGGAACCAATGAGACACCTCCAATGTTATATAGTGTCTGGTTGGAGATGTGTGCATTGTACTTGACACAATGAACCCGGCGTATCATTCTTGTGAATGTGCCATCCAGAGATTTGGTGTCCTCAGCAGTTAGAGCGGTAGAGGAGTAAAGGAGTACTGGAACTAGCGCTGCTCTAAATAATCGGACCTTAAGTTTCCGATTAATTCTCGGTGACTTCCAAATCCTGGAAAGCCTATTCAAGGCTGCCCATGCCTTTCCCTTACGTATTCGAAGGTCCTTCCGGATCCATGATCCCAGGTAACAGAAGTCGTCCACATGCTCAACCATCCTTTGAGCTTATGTTCATCCGATCAGAGACTTGCTGAGGACTTTCAAAGTTAACTGTCAAAATTTTGTCTTTCTGGAGTTAATAAAAAGACCAACACTAGAAGCAGCAAGTTCAAATGAGCTGAGGAGCCGTTGGGCTCCCTCTAATGTTTCTGAGAGTACTCCTAAGTCATCAGCAAAGTCTAGATCAGTTAGGTACTTGGCAGGATTTCCTCGACTTCTGGAGCCAGTAGGTGGAGTTATCATCACCCCATCATCATTATGATGATCTAAGGACATGCGTAGAACATAGTCAACCACAATAATGAACAAGAATGGTGCAAGTGTGTCTCCTTGGAGGACGCCCCATAACACTTCAAATGGTTCTGTGTCACCGTCATCAGAAGACACAAATGTTGTCGAACCATCATATACTGATCTGATTGCTGCAAAAATTTCATCAGGATTCCCATATAATGAAAGTATGCTGAACATACGTGAGCGAGAGACTGAATCAAAGGCCTTGAAGAAGTCAACAAAGATAACAACAGCCAGATGCCTGTCTTTCTTTTTTGATAATTCTTCAATTATCCTTCTAAGTGCCAAAATGGGCTCCATGGTCCCACGACCTTTACGGAACCCATTCTGATTTCCACGGAGCAGTCTCTCAATGGGATCCCTGATGCGATTTAATAGAATCCTATTGCATAGCTTTGCAGCAATCGAGATCAATGAGATTCCCCGAAAAGAACCATAGAGTGTTAGGTTACCCTTCTTGGGAACTGGCACCAACTTATTTGTTTTCATTTCTTGTCAGACTCTTGTTGTTCGGTACATGTCTACTATGATGGGATAGATGAGCTTTAAACACTCAGGTATTTTAAAGACCTCAGGGGGAACACCATCTACTGTAATTACAGACCTGTTAGTATCTTAAGTATTGTATCTAAAATTCTAGAACGTTCTGTTTTTCTACAGCTGGAAGCACATCTTAGTAGGCTAAATCTGATCTATGAACTTCAGTCCGGTTTTCGTAAATCATATTCTACAGACACCTGCCTTATTAACTTAACTGATACAATTAGATGTAATAACGCAAAGGGTTTATATACTGGTATGGTAATGTTGGACCTACAAAAGGCTTTCGATACTGTAGATCACGAAATTCTGCTTGGTAAGTTAGGCCTGATGGGTGTAGGTTCTATAGACTGGTTCAAGTCCTACCTGTCAGACAGAGGTCAAACTGTAGTCATTAGCAAATCGCAGTCTACTGTACAAGAGATTACCTGTGGTGTACCGCAAGGTAGTATATTAGGTCCTCTGCTTTTTGTATGCTATGTAAATGATATGATAAGTAGTATAGATCCCGATTTTAAACTCATTTTATATGCCGACGACAGTGCTCTTATTTTCTCTCATAAAGATCCTATCCATATTTCCCAAAAGTTAAGTGCAGTTCTAGAATCCTGTAATGAGTGGTTGGTTGATAATAAGCTATCCATTCACTACGGTAAGACTGAAAGTATTTTGTTTGGTTCCAAAAGAAAGTTAAAAATTTAGGCGCCACATTGGATAACTGCTTATCAGGAGAAAGCATAGTGAAAAATATTTTCTCGAAAGTTAACAGTAGGCTTAGGTTTCTATACAGAAATAAAAATAGTTGAACACCGACTCCCGCAAGTTACTTTGCTCTTCTTTAATACAGTGTCACATGGACTATGCGTGCTCTTCTTGGTATGACGGCTTAAAATTAACCAAACAGCTTAAATGTAAATTACAAGTAGCTCAGAATAAAGTAGTACGATTTATTAAAGACTACAAACCTAGGCACCACCTAACTCCAGATGACTTTTCTGAATCTGGACTACTTAACTTAAATAGTAGAGTTAAGCAGCTACGCCTTAACCATGTGCATAAAGTGTATAATGGTAAATGTCCCAATTACCTAAAACAAAAATTCAACAGAATACGTGATACACACTCTACAGTACCAGAGCTAGTGCTTCAAACTTCTACCTCCCGAATTGTAAATCCTTTGAATCTGATACTTTCTTTTTTAACGGCATTAAAAATTGGAACGCTCTGCCTAATGAAATTAAAAACCTAGATAATCAACATTCTTTTAAATCTGCAGTTAAATCTCACCTCCGTGTGCAATGTAAAAATAGGTACAATAGTCCTACAGTAAGTTATTAGTTTATTAATAATTTACTATTTATACTGCAATTACCTTTTATATTAAATTGTTCTGTACATTACATCTTTATCGTTGAGTCGGGCATTGTCACGCTCTCGGTAAAGTTGTACATGTACATAGTGTAATTACGTTTTATATTGGTTTTAGGTTAGGTTTATACATCTATCTATCTATAGACAGTAGGTATCCTGTGCTGAGCGCTATAATAGGTGCGGGACGGGCGTAGACGCTGTGCCGACAGAGGTGCCGACACAGGTGCCGACAGAGGTGCCGACATAGGTGCCGACAAAGGTGCTTGACATAGGTGCCGACATAGGCACTCAGGTTTCTCTCAATATGTTTATCTCACTAAATGGCTTACTTGTTGTGACGTTATATACTGTCTATTTGTAACTTTCAGAAAAATCAAATTCCAAAAGCTTTATATGGCAGATTATCCCCGTCGGCAGTATGCAAAGGTTTAACACGTCAAAAAATATTTTATACCATACCTGAAGACCCCCTGCGATAGGAACACATGTTGTATAATAACATCCTGCTGTCAATAATTAACGTAAATCATGTTTCATTCACCCAATAAACCTTGCCGTATGTCTGGCATCAAGTCAGAATGTTATTATTAACTTCATATAAAAATAATTATTCCTTTTCAGCATCATCCATTCAGAAGACTTTAAACAAACGAAAACATAAGATTAGACACAAAGAGTCTTAAACAATTACCCATTTATATTCTCCTCATGTGTCAGTCTATAAAATCATCATATCAGTATATAACGTCACAACAAGTAAGCCATTTAGTGAGATAAACATATTGAGAGAAACCTGAGTACCTAAGTCGGTCACTATGTCGGCACCTATGTCGGCACCTCTGTCGGCACCTGTGTCGGCACCTGTGTCGGCACCTGTGTCGGCACCTATGTCGGCACCTGTGTCTGCACCTGTGTCGGCACCTCTGTCGGCACCTATGTCGGCACCTCTGTCTGCACAGCGTCTACGCCCGTGCGGGACTGATCTAGGCTAATTATAAAGGGATGGCTTGGCTGGCTATGGCTGGGTTGACTATTTGTAAGGTATAACTTAGGCCTACTGGCGCCCAATGTCTGGGGCAGGTTAATGAATAGAGGGCAGATGTGAACTGGCTTTTCTTTCACACCTACAAACTGACAAACTGGGTATTATGTGTGCAGGTGTGTACTTGTATTAGGCTACATCAATAGATGTTATGTTGGTTTGACTATTGGCTGATTGGAGGGAGATCCAATGTTGAGCTTTAGTGTATACCCTCCAGGCAGCCACTATAGGGGCTTTTCCTTTCCTTATGAGGGGCTTTATAACCTTTAAGGCATAATTTGTAACTTGGGTGTAAGGTTAGGCAAAGAAACAATTAATGGTAATCGGTAACCAATAGTGAGTGCCTGTGCCGTGTGCAGATGTGTCTTTGGCCAGATAGTTTAATGTTTTCAGTTTTTATTCAGTTTAATTTGTGTGACCATTTTAATGTATAATGTCATAAATTTTAAATTATATTTTGTGACTACGGTGGCCCACAGCTGCGGCCATACCAGCATACGTAAAAACGTTAATTGCAATAATTGCATGACTTCCATTAAAGTATTTACGCGGATTTCTGCAACAATCGTGTAAATAAATTAATAGATTAATACATTTGGGCAGCTTTTGAAGTGAAGTACACCTTCTTATTGAGACCTATATAAATAAAATAATGCGATTAATTATTGTGAATTTCGTTCACAATAATTAACTTAATTAATATAATATAAGTTAATTAATTACCGGTAATTATTAAGTAATTACATATTTCCCGATATAACTGAATAAGTTAGGTTTGGCTTATGTTGTGCTCGTGCTTCATCCTTCACAGCTTCATGTACATCAGAGCTAAAAAGTCTATGCCGGTAAAATGTAAAATAACGAGCTAATCTCAACCAGGCCCGTATGGTGATCGATCATACTGTAATATCTGGGGGGGGGGGGGGGGGGCAGAGGCCAAATCTGGGGGGGCAAACCCTTAACTGGGTTTGTGGGGGCATACAGAAAAGTGAGAGTTCATTTAGTAATTAAAGTAAAGTCAATATTATTGTTGAAGAGCGTGTGGGGCGAGCCACGAAGTTGGCTCTTGGCGAACTGACACTGTTAAGGAGTATGTCAATAATGGCAAATAGTTGTTGACGTAACAATTTCATTAACGTAACATTCAAATAACTTTGTCAGATTTAAAGCTGTCCAATTGAAAATTTGTAGGCATAAATATGTCCAAAGCTTGACATTATATAGCGACTTTTGACATCAACAGTTCAGCAGTCTCCCGCTAGATGGCTACATGTCTAAGCATTAAATGTCCTCCCATTTTTTTGCGTTTAATCCGTTTCAGCGGAAACTTGGCAGAATTGTACTAGACCATTTGCTGCGTCATTTAATCTTTTTCTGAGGTCTTAATCGACTGCAGTTTTCAAGACTGCCTCTAGGTGTAAAGTGATCAAGGGACATCTGCTTAGATTTTGCTTAAATTTCTTTCGCGTTGACATTTACATAATTTATGTCACGTGCTGCGCGAAGGACCCACTTCAGGTATAATATGGTTAAGGTTAAGTTACAACAAATTATATATATGGATACCAGGCAAGCAACCCTCAGCGCCTAGACTTTTAGCTGCAAGCTGGCTCCCAAATTACAGACAAATAGACAATGGGTCAACAACAAACAACCCCTGGTATCCAATGAGAGAACCTGGAGCTTTCTGGTATTTTTAGTAATTACAGGTAGGTAGGTAGCTTAATGTCATGTAGTATTATAATAGGCAGTGATTTTTTATGTCCTTTTATTTTACTTTTGTTGTCCTCCTTTTTTTACGAATTGTGCATAATGACTTTTGTTGTCCTTTTAATGACTTTTGTTGTCCTTTTAATGACTTATTGTTGTCCTTTTACTGACTTTTATGTATGTATTTCTTCAATCTGTCAGACTGCTGATTTCTGGACTGTCATACAGTTGATTTCAACATGCCTCTGCCCAAACATTCAAAATTAGTTGATTTCTGGTCTGTCGGACAGTTGGTTTCACCATGCCTGTGCCAAAATATTCCATGATTTATAGACTATGAGATAGAATTCCATATGCGCCTGTGGTAAAAGACTCTAAATTTAATAGTTTGTGGTTGTTGTCGATAATCGATTACCACATGACGTAGCAAAACACTCATTTTATAGCCAAAAACAATTACCAATTGATGGAAAGGAGCAGGTTAAGGCCGGATTTTCTAACCAAAACAATAAACAGTGACTTTACCAAATCAGGGAAAGGAGCAGGTTACAGAGGCGGGATTTTCTAACCAAAACAATAAACAGTCACTTTACCAAATCAGGGAAAGGAGCAGGTTACAGAGACGGGATTTTCTAACCAAAGCAATAAACGATAACATTACCAATTGAGAGAAAGGAGCAGGTTAGAGAGGCGGGATTTCCTAACCAAAACAATACACGATCACTTAACTAATTGAGGGAAAGGAACAGGTTACAGAGGCGGGATTTTCTAACCAAAACAATAAACAGTCACTTTACCAAATCAGGGAAAGGAGCAGGTTACAGAGGCGGGATTTTCTGACCAAAATAATAAACGATCATTTAACTAATTGAGGGAAAGGGGCAGGTGACAGAGACGGGGGAAAGGAGCAGGTCACAGAGGCGGGATTTTCTAACCAAAACAACCGGTCAGCCGTTAGGCCTACCAGTACCTTATTTAAATGGTAGGCTACACAGTAGGCCTACAGCAGTACCGGTGCCGGTACCGGTACTAAAATACAGAAATACCTGCTTTATACCTACATCTGTACATACAATACAGCAAAATAGTGCTATATATACTAATACCGGTACTGATAGCCTGAGAGAACAGCAGTAGAGAAACCGGTAGCATGGAACCTAACATTAAATTTTTGGAGGACATAAAAAATAAAAAAAAGGACAAAAAAAGGATTTAAACGGACAATAAAAATTATTGCGATTATAATAATTGGACCAAAATGGGATGGTGGTGAGTATTAGACTGTAGAAGTGTGTATCCTATTGTGTATCAATGTGTATCCAATAATATTGATCACTGGGGTCAACAACAACAATATTATTATTAATTAATTGTGAACAAGACGAATGAACAAGACATGTCTGGGGAGGGGGGGGCAGTGGGACTTGTCTGGGGGGCAGTGCCCCCAAAGTCCCCCCGCACGATACGGGCCTGATCTCAACCCACCTGCCTCCTGCACTGCATACATACTGCCTCATTAGTTCAAAGGGCAAAGGCACTTTAATTTCAAAATCCACAATACAATATATAACTGTACAAGTACTGAAGTACAGACGATTACGCATCGTTTTAGTAGGCTACAATGAAAGCGAACTAAGAGGAAAGGATTGCTGTAGGACTGTTTTATTTCATTTTACTTATTTTTTTAAAGATATTTTTTTAATTATTTTTTTTTTCAAGATATTTTTTCCACTTATTTATTATTTAAATATTTTATCAAGAGTTTTATAGTGGCAGCCATGGGCCACCATAGTTTTGTATTAATAAAATAAAATTTAATTCCAATCTGAGCGTTATGTAATGTACCAGCCGATCGGTTTGATTGAGTACTGTTGTAGGCCTAGTGTTTACTGCATCCTGATAACTCCATTAAATTCAGTCATGAATAATCGTGTATATACTTGTTTTAAGGGCTCCTGAAATAATAGTATTCTTTCTAGTATCTAGTATTTTTTAGGGCCCCTGTCAGCCTGCTAATCAGGAAATAGTGATTATAGTTGTTTTAAGGGCTCCCTCTTATTGGCTCATACTGTCATATACTTCAGCAGTGTAAAAGCTTTTGCGGGATATAACTGGCCCTTTTCTCCGCAATGTACTGTGTAAGGTGTTTTTAGAGGACATAACTAGCGATTTATCCGCTGTGTCTGCATGTGTGCTTTAGCGGACATAAAAAGCCAGTTTTCCCACAATGCGCTCAAATACTCCAAACTACCTAACTCAAATGACGCAATCTAGCAACCGATTTGCTGTACGCCTATAGACTCTTTGTTCTGTTCGATCAACCAATCAGAACAATGATCCACCAATCAGAGCGATTTCGCCTTGTGTTGAATATGGGCTGCAAAAACCCGAATAGTTCGGCATTTATACATTCGTGGAACCTACAGAATCTGGAACTCGGCCAATGAGAGCTGTTTCTCTTTGTGTTGAAAGATACCTACAACAGCCCAGAGGGATCAGTTGTGTTGGTTTTCCCGAGCCTAGAAGACCGGCTTTGGAATCTCTGTGTTTTCAGGCTTTAGCCCTACAAGCCGGCACAGCATTCTTAACAATGCAGCTGCAATGCAGCATGCCGATCCTAGTAGTAGTAGCCCTACATTAGTAGGCTTAATTATAGAACGTATATCTGTTATCTTAACTTATCATACCAATTCATAACCATTCATACCTTAACATTTGTACTGCTATTTACTGTCGGTTATTCATTATATCAGTTGTTTGATGGAATATTATTATATTTGGAATACCGATAAATAATTACAAAACCCTCAATCTTCTTGATATACTGAAGGTAAGAGAGACCGGTTACATATAACGATTGCGACTTACATTAAAGTGGTTTTGAAGTGAGTCTAATGCTATTTCATAGGCACTACATGTATTGGTTGTTGTTCTATTTATATGTGACTAAAATTAGTGAAGGTCGGCAGATCGGTGTGCAGCATTGTGCAGTATTGTGTATGATTGTGACTGATAACAAAGCATCTCCTAAAGAATGCGCCATATACGTGAATCCATAGCCATCCCGTTGTGTCTAGTTTAAGTCATAACTCTGTTTACATATTTAGAGCGCCACGTCCTAAAGGAACTGTTAATATTTCCCGAAAGTGAATAATATTTGTCAGAGATTATATATTACGATCAGTCGAATAATACAGTAGGCCTACACCGCAATAAGGTTAGGCTTCCGAATCCAGTCTCCCGGGTATATCCAGCGGGTGAATGGTCGCGCATAGACTGGCTTCGGCTAATGTAGTGTATCAAATACTCGTCATAGGCTAAAGTCGATTTATTATCTAGAAGACATCCAAATTTGGCAGGTTAAACTGCTAAAGGTCTAAAAGGGCGAACAATAACAGATATAACTTCTGAAATATAGTTGTCTATTGTTCTGGTAAGAACAATAACAGATATGAAGTTCTGATTGCAGTGTAGGCAATAAATACAGATTAATATTGTTCTGGTAAGAACAATAACAGATATAGCTTCTGTATTGCGGTAGGCAATAAAGCTGAAGTACCGGAAACCGGTACCCAGTAGGCCTGACTACCTAACCACCCGGACCGGTACTTACAGCAGTACAGGTACAGCAGTATTATTCGATTTTGATAATTATATACCGGTAGGTCTTAATAAGTAATCGGGGACGCCTGGTTTTTATTGGGATTTTACTTATTTCTGTCAGTTTTATTTATTTGTAGGCCAATATTGAGCAGAAGGCGTGTAAGCCTGCTCAGATTGTACAGATAATTTGTAGGCTGGACTGTTGTCTGACTGTTGTTAAGTCTGAGGAGATTGTAGTGTGTGTAGAGCGTATGTCCGAAAAAGTACTAGTTAGGAAAGTAGGGGCTTCCAGTGCTGTGAGGTAAACCCCCTCGAAAGAATAAGTCGTACTACTCGGTTAGAACGCATACTAACTAACCATTTCGGAGTCTGCATATACTGTAGTGTATTTAGGCTTGATAGTAGTCTGCCAGCGTTTGGTCTGTACTTTGTTTGTGTAGTCTGTACGGGTAGCGTAATATTTCTTATTTAGATAATTTGTAGGCTGGATTGTTGTCTGGCTGTTGTTGGGTCTGAAGGGATTGCGGTGTGTGTAGAGTGTATGTCTGATAAAGTGCCAGTTGGGAACGTAGGGGCTTCCAGTGCTGTGAGGTAAACCCCCTCGAAAGAATAAGTCGTACTACTCGGTTAGAACGCATACTAACTAACCATTTCGGAGTCTGCATATACCGTAGTTTGTTTAGGTTTGATAGTAGTCTGTCAGCATTTGGTCTGCATTTTGTTTGAGTAGTCTGTACGCGTAGCGTAATATTTATTATTCAGAGTTTATGCGATTATTCGCAACATTCATATCCCCAAGTTTATTCCTACAGTAATTGTGCTTGTTATATATACCGTTATAGTTAAATTAACCCCAGTACTACATCAGGGCTGCTTGGCGTAGGTAAAGACTGGTGATTTTGTGCCCCGGTCACTCCAGCAGATGCAGTGGTTCTTTTAGCTGTACAAGTATTTCTAACTGCTGATTATTTGTTGTATAAGTACTTGTACCTAATTTAGGGTTTAGTGTACAGTGCTTTCCGAAGGTAATTAGTGTGTAGGCAGTATATTTGTGTTGTAAAGTGGTTAATAGGCACGTTGGTTCTGGTAGACCGCGGTAATTAACTTCTAGGTAGGAACACTCCGTGATACATAACGTAGTACTTATAGCGATACGGCTATAAGTCGTCAGACGGTGGTATTTTTCCCATCTGGACAACGCAGTATATTTACTACTACTTATTATTTTCAAATACCGTAGTACCCTGTTCGTTGTAATAACCAGATATTCTAACCCTTTGTTAGGCTGGTTTGTAGACTTCTTGTAAAATTACCCTAAAAATTCGTACGTGTAATTTTTGTGTTTATTTAGAGATTGTAATCTCACCCCGAATTGTACGTAATTTGTAGTAATAAGTAACTTAGGTAAATTAGAATTATTTGTTTTAGTGTCCAACAAGTAGCACTTCACTGAGAGCGCACAGCTTCTGTGTAGTGACTCCTTCCCAGAAATAATAACATTTATTTCAAACATTGACAAAAACCCATTAAAACGGGTATATATATTATAAATCAACTCAAACCGATTTATAAAATAGTAGGCCTGTCATACATCAATTAGGTCTTAATGTCAGTTGGACTTCTGCTTAAATAACGGTAATCAAGTAAAGCAAAGTAACCAAGTAACCCCTAAAATTCAGAAATTCAATTATTCTAAAATAATTGACATACCGGTATTTACAATAGGCTTATTATATTTATTTCTATAAATTTAGGCTGAAATTATACCGGTATTCTGTAATTAATTCTAGTCAATAATTATACTTATATATACTATAAGTGTAGGCTGTATACCGGTATTCACGATAGGCTTATTATATATTTCTATATATTTGTGCTGAAATTATATACAGGTATTCTGTGACAAACCTAGTCTGTAATAATACTTATATATATACTATAAGTGTATACCGGTATTCTAATATATTGTGTATATATATTAAGTTACACTGAGTAACGATATCAGTAATTAATTACTAGGCTTATAGTTGATACTGAATTATTAGACTTGCTTTAACTGTAATTATAGCAGTAGGCATTCAACTGTACAATTAAACATGTCTGACACAACACAAACATTGTCAGATAGTCTCTTAGAGGGTGTTAGAATGAGTTTTAGACTTAGACAGCGTCTTAAAAGGATCTGTGACCAAGATCAAAGTATGGAACATCCCAGACCAAAGTCTAAGTCCCCTCCTACAGAAAGAAAGGCCATCCCTACCGTAGTAGTGTCAGACCCTAGACTAGTAGAGCACCATAGGTCTATCATAGGCACTAGGGCTCAAGTCAAGCGGGACCAAGAGGCAGCGAAACAGCAGCAGTACCCGAAACGAGAACTTATTTCTCAACAGCCCGATAGTTCCAGTAGTTCCGATACTGTAGAACTGACACCCGAGCGTGGAGCAAAGATGGCAGATGCGGTTTATACGGATCCCCTTCTCATTCTTCCAGGGAACGTACTCGCTAGAGTATTGATCGCTTTGGAAGAACATCCAGTCGGTTGGGCGAGAAGTAAACGATCGACCGGGGACGGTTGTGCGGGATACACGAGGGAGGTCAGTTATGCGGGATATACGGTGGAGGAACTGAAGTCTATTGTCGAGAAGCAATGGAACTACCCCGGACCCGGACTCACGTTTAACTTATCGGAAGCTGCCTGGGAGGACTTACACAGGATGGGAGTGACAAGAAACACGAGTGATCCAGCTGTGTGGGAGAGGTCGGCAGCAGAATATGTCCAGGGATTCTTCAGCTCTTTGGAGCGCTTAGAGGAACACCTGTTTCAACAACGGCAAAGACCTCAAAAGCAGGAAGAGCTGCTTTATCAAGTTCGAGAAAGAATTCTAAGAATCAGACTAATCCTATCGGCCTTTGAGGAAGCTTCGAAAAGAAGCCAAGATACGTCGTTGCAAGTTGCCGTAAAGACTTGGTTCCAGCGGGTGGGTCTCAAGGTTCAAGAAACAGCCCAGTGGAAATCTCAGCTGGCTGAGCGCTCAACCCATGGAGAATCAACAGAAGCTACCTTTTCCCAAGTGGAAAGTGAAGCGACAGCAGAGAAACCGCATGAGAGGGACGCTATTGACATCTATCTGTCAGACTATCAACGATTTATAGGTGACAAAGAGTTAAGGAGACGGCTAGCTGGACTTCGCCCTAATAGTGAAGAAACCAAATTGGTATTAGACTCGTTAGATGCGGAAATGTTAGCTGCGAACAAAGCTAAATTTGATGAAAGACTCCGCATCGCTAGGGTCCAAGAAGGGCAACTAAAGAAAAGGATAATAGAAGACAGAAAGAAAATAGCTGCGGCAGCGGCAGTGGCAGCGGCAGAAGCGGAAAGAAAAGCGGCAGTGGCAGCGGCCGAAGCGGAAAGAAAAGCGGCAGTGGCAGCGGCCGAAGCGGAAAGAAAAGCAGCAGAGGCAGAGGCAGTGGCAGAAGCAGAACGAAGAGCATCTGAAGAGACCACCCAACTAGAGTTGGAAAATATTCAAGAGAATCAAGACTGCATAAATAATCAGTTAACAGCTAGTCAAATGCAGATGATAAGTCGATCTAATCCCAAACGACAGGGATTTACATCATCTGATGAAGGCGATACCACCGATCCTGAAGGCGGAGGAAATAGATCTCGTCTAAGCAGGCGTAGAAGAATGTCCCACCGTCAGAAATTGCCTGATTTGCCCCCAGCTGTTAGAAGGCAACTAACTAACACAGACTTAGGTAGTACAGAACCCACAGACCAAATAATTAAAATAGAAAGACTCCCTACTATAGTAGATGAGCCTGAAATAATTAGGCCTGTTCTCGAAGCCACCCCTTCGGTGATAGAGACACCTGTACTCCCTGAACCTACCTCTAAATTCCCTCTGCACAGCACTAAGCTACCTGTGCCCCACAGAACCACCCCTGAAAATGTTCATGTCCTGGACTCCGAGCGAAATATTAATGATTTGTCGCCCGTTGTCCCTCGTCCGCCCGCTACAACGTTGGCGCCTCCCGCTTCGGCGGTCGAGTGGGTAGATGAGGGACGACGGGAGATGGGTCTCCTGCTCGGGCAGCTGAGGGAACACCATTCTTGCTCCTCTCAGCAGGTCCAGGAGATGGAGGAGAATGTGCAGCAGTTAAAGGGAACAATTAGAGAGGGTAGGTTAGAGTTGCAAGAAGTGCAGCAAAGTATTGCGTTAGAACGCGACAAACTAGTAAATCTCCAAAAGGGTATACCACCACCCCCTGTAACAATGTGTCAACCTGTTAGGTCTGAAGTATTTCATGCGCAAGGTGTGGAGCCTACACGCATCTATACTGCTAGTGAAGTGGAAACTCCTATAGTAAACCCTATTAAGGGTAATTATAAACCTGTTGACAATGATATTCCATCTAGACTTGATAATAATCCGAGAAATTTATATACCGATAACTCAATATTAAATAACACGATGGCCCAAGAAAGTTTTACGCGTCAAATGGCTAGAACCGAAGCCCGTCAAGCGGTAAAGGTGGGAGAGATCGTCAAGTTCAATGGAGATGAGATGAAATGGTTACCTTTTAATGAATATTACAAAGATAACATACAGAACTCTGTGCTATCTAACGGAGAAAAACTTAGATTCCTCATCGAGTGCTTGGAAGGATCTCCCAAGTTAATGGCGTTAAAGTTTATTGGACATCCAGATGGATTAAGACAAGTTTGGGATACCCTAAACATCAGGTATGGTAATAGGAATAACATAGCTAGGTATTTGTATGCGAAATTAATGACGCCCCGAAAGTTTCTTAGCAGCGGGATTATAGAGTTTTCCGACGAGATTCAGGAGATCTGTAGACAACTAGATTGGTTAGGTAAGTCTCATGAATACCAGAATTCTATGGTTGTAGGAGCCTTAGCATCTACTTTGCCCAAGGGTGGAGTAGGTACACGCTGGGACAAGAAAGTGTTATATATGATGGAACAACAACGACGAGACCCTACCATGGCTGATCTCATGTCATTCTTAGATGGAGAAGTGAAATTACAGCTCCTAAGGCAGTCCAGAGAGAAGACACCGGAAAACAAGGTAAGTGAGAAACCCGTTTCTAGGAGAAAAGTAACACCAGTGTGTTATACAGACGACGGCGAAAGCCAGGCTTCTCAAGAAGAAGACAGCGGGAAAGACACTGAAAGATCTTATTATGTCAATAAAACGCATAAAGACGTAAGTAAATTCAAGTCTCGAACCAATGACAGGAGAGAACAGGTAAGAAAAACTCCTCCTACGTCTCCTAAGAGAATTCATGTAAGAAAGCCCGAGGAAAGAACGAGTGTGCACAACGTTACCCAAAGTAAGGTAAGTAACATCAAACCAAAATGTGTGCTGTGTGACGGGCCCCACCGTTTAAATGCGTGTGATGAATTCCTGAGGAAATCACTAAAGGACAGACGTGAAGGTCATGTGGGATAAGCGGTTGTGTTATAATTGCCTCAGACGAGGACACCAACGGCGAACCTGTTACTCCGACGCAAGGTGTGCAAAGTGCGGCGCAAAACATCATATCTTGTTGCACACTGAATTCGAACGAAACAGCCCGAGTCAGGTAAGTGATTCCGAACTACATGTCCAATTCAGTGATGTGAACGACACTGACCAAAGTTCTGAGATGGAAGGATTCTATACGGACGAATTCTCCGACGAAGAAGAATCCTGTTACCTGATAAATACCGCAGTGTATCGAGCACTTACGTATGAAAAAGACACAGACAGCGAGTTCCCCCTAACTACTTCTGACCGACAACCATCTTGGAAAGCACCAACTTCCAATGTAGGAATCCGAGAATTTCCCGTAGTGCAGTTAAGGGTCCACGGACCTAAAAGGAGTTATATAGTGAACGCCCTCCTTGACTCCGGTAGCACAGGAACATTCATCGACAAAGAACTAGCCGAAGACATCTTTGCTGGACAACCCAAGTTCCGAACTAAGTTAAACATGTCAGGAATTATGCAGGTTTGGAAATCTACAGTAATAGCGGATTATTATGTAGGTGCGTTGTCCACCCCCCAGGATGAACTAGGAGAACATAGTATAAGGTCAGTAAAAATGGTGGCGATAAAGAACTTCGCTACCAGCCAAGTAGAACCTTATAACTGGGATGAGGACGATTCCACCCAGCAGCTTAATGTACCTAGATTCAACACAGATTACCCTGGAGTGCAAATACTCATCGGCCAAAATGCGCATGAAGCGCTTGAGACATTGGAGAAACGGCCTGCTCAACCGCAACCACTACAAGCCTATGCGGGAAGAACTAGAGTAGGTTGGTACTTTACTGGCCCTTCCCGTAGAACTCTCACAGAAAGGTTACCAAAAGAACGGGTATACCAAGTAAGTGAATGGGAAGCGGAGAGCAGTGAGGTGGACGACCCAACTGAGGGAACACCATACTCCTCAGATAATGACGATATTAACTCTAATGTAGATCAATGGAGATATTGCCCCGAGACGATTAATCTAGCCGACATCGCTTCCAGAGGAGCAACTCCTCAAGAACTGACAGATACTCCAGACTGGTTAGGTGGACCCGACTTCCTAAGTCAAGAAGATGAATGGTCTCCCCATCTTACCACGGCTAAGATTAGACAAGCCAAGGGAGCGGAGAAAGTCAAACCTAAAACCCGGACGAGTAAATCAAGGTTATTTAAACCCGTGATAGATCTGTCTGTATTACACATTGCCAGGGACGACGCTGTGGATCTAAACTCCCCCACCTCGAACCGATCTGTTGTGGAGATCAGAGAGAGAGACTGGAGATCTGGAACACCAGACATCTCGCCGGGACTCTCACCTCTCCTGCCGGGAGCGATGGACCACTATAGATCCTGGAATCGGCTTTGTAAGGCCGTCGTGTATTTGAAGCGATGTTTCTATCGTCACTATTCCAGGACGAAGAGGAAACCTGGAATTGTCTTCGAGACACAGCAGCTCAATCGCCCAGTTGGTCGTTTATGTTTACTGGAAAGAGACCGAGAACTGTCCGGAAACTATGGAAGGCAAGATACTCTTCCCAAGACCACCTCCCTAATCCAACAAACATCTAGGGACTCCCCAGCTTAGTAGCGTATGGAGTGGGTGTGTGACCATATTATTTTATATTCTTATTATTTTATATTTATGTATGTATTATTATGTAATTTTATTATAATCGTTTTCTTTAATTTTATTTAGCAGAATGTTATTTTAGCGATTATTTAGTAGATTAGTGCAATATATATTCGCATTTATTACTTAATTACTTATATATTATATATTTAGTGCGACTGCGAGAAATAATTATTTTCTCTTTCCTTACTGTCCGTATTACATTACAAATACGTAACTACAGTAAGATGAAATGTCCGTACTTATCAAAGTACAATAAAGCTCCTACTATATTCAAGTATTATTGGTAAGTAGAGTATTAGGAATGCAAAATTCAGATCCTCGTGTCTCGGCTAAACCAAGCTCTGGGTAGACCTTGGAAACGACTTGCCTCTTCTCACTGACATTGCTTCGTGCGATATTGCTCTCATACCGTATATTAAATAATACATATAGTAGCGTGATGTCCCTTTAACAGTAGCGTATAACACAAAATAAATATGTTAAACCCTTTGACCATCTGCAATTCTAGTCGATTAAGATATCGCGGCACCCACCGATATACTTGAAAGACAAAATTCTAGAATCAGTGGTTAACGTCCCCAGACAAGTTCTGGAATAAACTGGTGCCCATCCTAAATATTAATTATTAATATTTACAAAATCTGACAAATTTTAGATCCTTTAAAATTCTAGTCTATTAAGATATCGTAGCACTTACCGATATTCTTAAAAAGACCAATTTCCTAGAATCAAGGATCCTAGTCCCCAGACATGTTCTGGAATAAAATTGTGTCTGTTTAATATTAAATAATAAAATTTACGGGAATAAATTTAAATTCATGTTTTAATGAATTTGATAAATTGTCATTTTTATACAATTTATAACATTCCCAAAATTCCATTAATTAATAGATCATGGGAGCGGTGTTCGCGCTTTTGAAGACCTTTAGCAGTTTAACCTGCCAAAACTTATATGTCTTTTAGTTAATTAAAACACCTTTAGCATACGACAATATTTTATGCTAATACGCAAAACATTAGCCGAAGTCAGCCCATGCGCGATCATTCACCCGATGGATCTACACCCGGGAGACTGAATTCGGATGCTTGAATTGTATTATTACAGTGTAAGGTTGCAGTGTATACCTAATGTATTATTCGATAGATCGTTAATAATTAATTTCTGACAGATATTATTGGCTTTCGGGAAATATTAACAGTTCCTTTAGGACGTGGCGCTCTATCTATTTAAACAGAACTAGGACTTATACTAAACGCAACGATACTGCTTATGATTAAAGTATAAAGCGCATTCTTTAGGAAATGCTTTGTTACCAATCACAATCATACACACTATTCTGCCGACCGTCAGTAAATTTGATCACACTTAAAGAGAGCAGCAATTGACTCATGTAGTGTCTGCTAAATAACATTAGATTCAATACACACCACATTGATATAAATCGCAATTGTTATGTATAGCCCGTCTCTCTAACCTGTAGTGTATCAAGAAAATTGGGAAATTTGGGTGATTTATCCGTATTCTCCAAAGGGGCAATATTTCATCAACAAATCTATACAATTAATAACTGACGGTAAATAACAGTACAAATAATATGATTAGTGCAGTTAAATTAAGCGAGATTAGTTAGATTGATTAATTAGGTAACAGTTTATACTTTCGAATCCAGTTTATACTTCCTGGATTAAGGACCCATATACTTGGCTGCAGGGGTATATGGCCTGACCAGGCAGATGGTGATCTACCAATGGCTGGTTAGGAGTAGAGTGTTCTCATGTCCACTCTGAGGGCACTTCACTGCGACCTGCACCTGGCAGCAAGGGTACAGGGCATGACCCAGCAGATGAGCTGCAACAGCCAATGGTGGGTCATGTACGCCAGAGTAGATATGGGTGATGGGCCTCATATCTGACTCCATTGCGACACCCACCCTGTGGAATGGCAAACCAGGGTGTGGTATTTGCCCCGAGAGCTGACTCGGCAAAAAAGCACCCCCCAACCCCCACTATGGATTACATTAGCAATGCGGAGGTCCGGCCACTAGAGGCCAGTGGAATTACCGGACACAATCGGCCTCACAGGCGTCAGTTAACTCCTGACCGGCTGCCTGTCTCACCCCCTACTGGAGAGAGAGCAGCCAACAATTCTTTGAGTCCCTTTCCTGATGACCTTTCTGGCCCAAACCCTGGGTCACCAGGGAGGCCAGATTGTGATGGGGAGAGGGATTCTGGAGTTGGAGGCTACTCTCATGTTCCACCCCGACCAACAAAGCCATTGGTGAATCTGAGGCAAGTCACTAGACTAGCCTCAGTAAACACCCTAACACTCGGGTCCCCAATGCGACAAGGTGAGCTGACTGCCTTGGCAGATAAGCTTTCTCTTAGCGCAGTGGGTGTTCAAGAGCACCGAATGCAGACTGGACAGACTGATGAGGTTCTGATTAAGGACATGGGGGGCGGTTGGCGACTCGCCCTCGCGTCAGCAGATGATAGTGGCAATGGTGGAATTGGTCTATTGATGAATCCAACTGCACATGCAGCATTGGACAAAATAGACCAAATCTCTAACCGCATCATCCGTTGCCACTTCTCATGTTCTGGAAGACTGGCTAAGAAGTTTCCTAAGGTGGTTCTGATTGTGTGCTACTCTCCAACTAGTGTTGCCCCTGTAGAGGAGGTGGAAAATTTCTACCACAATCTACAAGCAGCAACTGATGGAGTGGATCAGCATGCATTCTTAACATTCCTGGGAGACTTTAATGCAAGTCTGCATCAATCACCTACATCGCCCTGGGTCTATAGCAATAGTGTTAACCGAAATTCTGTCCATCTTCAGGATTTTATCTCTGGAAATGGATTGTTTTCGGCTGGAACCCAGTTCAAGAAGCGAACTGGAAAGCTATGGACTCATAGTGGACCCAGTGGTCACAAGTCCCAGATAGACCATATTCTGTTTCGTAGGAAATACAGGAGCTCTATACAAGACTGTAATGCATTTACACTTCGACCCTTCTCCAGTGATCACCGCCTTATTGTGGCCAAGGTAAGACTTAGTCTGCGTGCTAGCAGAACAACGAAATCTGCCTTGCCACGGCATGACTGGTCCTCTCTGTTGCAACAGCCAAGTGTGAGATCCAGCTTCACACTACAGCTGAGCAACAGGTATGAGGCTCTTGCCTCTGAGGCGGCAGATCACTGTGAGGGCTATACTGCCTTTACAGAAGCAGTTAAGTTAGCAGCTGCAGAAACAGTTCCTGTATACCCTCGAAACAGGAAAAGGGCCCCCTGGACTGACAACAAAATTCAGAAGTGCCGAAATGACCTTCATAAGGCGCAGAAAGAGTCCCGACTCAAACAGACTACAGCGGCCAAGAATGCAGTTAAAGCTGCATCTAGGTCTCTGAACAGGCAGTACTCTGTTAATCTACAGGAGCTAATAAACCAACAGGTTGATGCCATCAATGATGCTGACGACAGCAGGCAATCATCCCAGGCATGGAAATCGATCAATCTGCTTACTGGGCGGAAAAGCCAACCAACCACCAAGGTTAAGGCTGAATCACCAGCCGATCGCCTCAATGGTTGGAAAGCCCACTTTGAAAAGCTCCTCAATAATGACAGGGTATTGCCTGATAACTTTATAGAAGTAAAAGTGTCTGAGTCTGTACTCCCAGATATTCCCATTGGCGATATCTCCTTTGCAGAAGTGAAGGCTGCTGCAAAGAGCATTAAGACCAATCGTGCCAGTGGAGTAGATGGTGTTCCCCCTGAGGTCTTTAAAATACCTGAGTGTCTAAAGCTCATCTATCCCATCATAGTAGACATGTACCGTACAACAAGAGTCCCACAAGAAATGAAAACAAATAAGTTGGTGCCAGTTCCCAAGAAGGGCAACCTAACACTCTATGGTTCTTTTCGGGGAATCTCATTGATCTCGATTGCTGCAAAACTATACAATAGAATTCTATTAAATCGCATCAGGGATCCCATTGAGAGACTGCTACGTGGAAATCAGAATGGGTTCCGTAAAGGTCGTGGGACCATGGAGCCCATTTTGGCACTTAGAAGGATAATTGAAGAGTTATCAAAAAAGAAAGACAGGCATCTGGCTGTTATCTTTGTTGACTTCTTCAAGGCCTTTGATTCAGTCTCTCGCTCACGTATGTTCAGCATACTTTCATTATATGGGATTCCTGATGAAATTATTGCAGCAATCAGATCAGTATACGATGGTTCGACAACATTTGTGTCTACTGTTGACGGTGACACAGAACCATTTGAAGTGTTATGGGGCGTCCTCCAAGGAGACACACTTGCACCATTCTTGTTCATTATTGTGGTTGACTATGTTCTACGCATGTCCTTAGATCATCATAATGATGATGGGGTGATGATAACTCCACCTACTGGCTCCAGAAGTCGAGGAAATCCTGCCAAGTACCTAACTGATCTAGACTTTGCTGATGACTTAGGAGTACTCTCAGAATCATTAGAGGGAGCCCAGCGGCTCCTCAGCTCATTAGAACATGCTGCTTCTAGTGTTGGTCTTTTTATTAACTCCAGAAAGACCAAAATTCTGACAGTTAACTTTGAAAGTCCTCAGCAAGTCTCTGATCGGATGAGCATAAGCTCAAAGGATGGTATGCTTGAGCATGTGGACGACTTCTGTTACCTGGGATCATGGATCCGGAAGTCAGGTGAGGACCTTCGAATACGTAAGGGAAAGGCATGGGCAGCCTTGAATAGGCTTTCCAGGATTTGGAAGTCACCTAGAATTAATCGGAAACTTAAGGTCCGATTATTTAGAGCAGCAGTAGTTCCAGTACTCCTCTACGGGAGTCCATGCTGGGCTCTAACTGCTGAGGACACCAAATCTCTGGATGGCACATTCACAAGAATGCTACGCCGGGTACATTGTGTCAAGTACAATGCACACATCTCCAACCAGACACTATATAACATTGGAGGTGTCTCATTGGTTCCCCCAAGCTTGACACTAGAACAAAATCGCCTCCGCTTTGCAGGACATTGCTTTCGCCGTGAGGACCAGCCAGTGCATAATCTTGTACTTTGGCAGCCTCATGGAGTGAATAAGCATGGTGGACAGCCCATGACTTTCTTGAGACGCATCTTAAAGGACACTGGCCTTAAAGATGCGGATGATCTAGCAAATGTCATGGGTGATAGGGAGTTGTGGCGGCGCAATTTTGTTGACAAGCCGGCACAGCATTCTTAAAAATGCAGCTGCAATGCAGCATGCCGATCCTAGTAGTAGTATACTTTCGATAATTTAAGCAGTTTTACTAGAGTTCTTCCCAAAAAGCCGGTGTTATGGCGAAAAAATGGGAACACAACAACAGAATCATATAAAATCATATGACTACTACCACTATACGAGTATACCAAAATACCCTTATTCCCCGAAGCTCCCGTTCAACACAGAGGATGAGCATAGAGATAGGAAATTCAGTTCAGTAGCTCTGGGATAGGTCGAAATTAACGCCCACTCAAATTCTATTGGCCGATACGGACAGCAAGGCTAAGGCAACCTCTCTAAGCTAGTTGGCCGATTAAACTGAGCCCAGATATCTCCGTACAGCACATCAGCCAATAAGCTGGTAGCTTGCACTATTTTAGTTATAAATCTCTTTGAGAGTATTCTAGCGACTGGGGGGGAACTGGCCAGCAAAGGCAAACGTATCAGTTATCCCACAAAAGCTTTTACACCGCTCCCAGAAAATGGGATTTAAGTCTATAAAATATACAAAATCACAGTTTCTAAAATATAAAAATACTCTAAACAGTTAGTCTTTCTTGCGCGGACGGCGTTTACGCAGTTTTTTAAAGCTAGCAAGAGTCCTTTTCTCTTTGGGGCGAGCCACTTTACGAGGAGGGCTATAACTCCTGGGTGAAGGGTGCAATATGATTGCATCAGAAGGTATGGGATTGCGATCGGTATATCCGCCGGTTGAAGTACCGGGTTGATTGACATCAACGTCCGGGGAGAGGGGTCTAACGGCTTTGAGAGCTCGTTTCAAGACAGCCGCTCTTACGGGTCCTTTACGAGTGGTCTGAACGAGGGCCGTGGGTGGACCATAGGCAGTTAGAAACTTCCTTGGTTTAATGGTTCTTTCCAACTCGCGTTCGCGGGCTCTGTACTCGTAAGGCCGTCGATATACTTCCTGTAACTCGGGGTGTGAGTTGACAAATAAGTCTCCATAGGCCGGATCTTGACGGATAAAGTTTATTAAGTTGTACGAATTGATTTCACTCGGGTTAATGCTCCTGAGAAATTTGCGTACATATTTGGTTGAAATACATTCTCCAACGCGCTTCAATAGTTCATAACTTGATAGGCGCGATTTCTGCTCGACGGAGGCAAACAAATATGGATGGAACGCATAAACTCCTTCGTAGGCGCGTCCAGGATAATAGCGATGGCGTGAATCACAATGTAAATCAGCGTTCGCTTCCCAAGCTCTGATATAACGTAGTACAATCATTTCATCTACGCTCTCTAAATCATGGTTAAAGGGACAATCAAAGCTGGCGTGTCCTTTTAATTGACAATGATGGCATTGAGTCATAAATTGGGGGCAGACAGCAAAAATGTGCAAATTATTAAGCCGACAATATGCACAATAGATTTCCATCGACGGTTGCTCGTGGAAATAGGAACAAAGATCGTTGGTGTCCATAGACGTAATATGGTCTCTCGATGCGCATAGCCGACAACGTTGTCTAGAAACATAATTGGCATGGCGATAATCATACGCCGTAAGGCACTGGGGACCTTGATACCATTCCAATATATAGTCGCTATCGCTACTCCGAGACGTGGGGGGCTGGATCTCTTCAGATTCTAAACATATGGGTTCGTCTTCCCCTTGTATAGTTGAGGTAGGCGTGGCTGTCTCCTCAAGTGGACCTACCGTCTGGATTTCCACGACAGAATAACCTGTGGGGATCCGAGGTCTTTGGATAACCGAGGAATGCAGGTTCATTATACAAATGTCTTTGAAAATAGCAAATCCAGCGCTATCTAACTTCTCCGCAGCCGAGTCTCTTAAGCTGAGCTTGGTCAAAGCGCGGTCTTTGAATTGGCTATCCACGTTGCGAAACGGGGTTAAAAACCGGCGGAAACATTCAAAGCGGATGAATTTATTATGTTCATCTAGCTTAGCGAGTTTGGTCCCAAGGATTAATGGATGGGCGCGTATAGTGCGACTGCACACATCGGCTAGCCAACCGGAAAGTGCGGTGTTTTCGAAGATCGTGTAGATAGCTAAGGAGGGACGGAGTGGAACACTCATGAAGCTATACACGGCGCCAGGTGCGGTCAACGGTCCGTCAAAGTATAATCGAGAATAATGGTCTCCGTATACTTGTTGATAGTTGATGGGATTTCCGACCTTGAAATTCCACCCGTATTCCTGAAAGGCAAGATGTCCGATGGAAGTTCATTGCACCTTTGTAATGTTGCTAGACGCATTAGCATACATGGTGCGAAAGAAACCTCGGCCTTCGGCCCAAGGAGCTATCAGCTGAGTATCCACGAAAGGGTATGGAATGTTCTCCATATTCCTGTTGCACGCCTAACATGTTTTCCGCCATCGATGGGAGAGGGCAAGGAAAACCTATGACACATTCAACAAGGTTTAAAATACGATCTCAGTAGGAGGATTATGTCATTCGAAGATTATCTCCAAATTAATTTATCCCCAATTATTAAGGGAGGTGAACAACCAGATTTATGACACACAATGGTACCAGTTGTTCACAGACTAGCCGCGTATCCTTTTAGTCCTTGTATCGATTGTGGACCTAAGGAAATTATCGGTGGTTGATTATGTAATCAACGACAAAGAGATGGGCGTTGATATTATAAATACCAACACAAGGGTATATGGACAGGAGGTGCGGACACGAATATAGGCATCCAGATTAACAGTAAAGGGTGGGGAGATTTATTAGGAAGCGGTATGATTCATACCACGATACCACTATGATTGGTCGATCGATGAAGGGAGTAAAGAGGAGGAAGGGGATATGGTAGTATCCATAAGACACCACAATGGACATGTTTTCCGTTACCTCATCATTCATTCTTATCTGCTTACTGTGACACTGATCACAATAATTACAGGAAAACGATGAAGGAAGAGAAAGTTACAGCCTCCCGAAGGAGACCGCCCGCGAGCACCCGTGCCCCGGGGAAAACTATTCACATTATGGACCCTGTACATCAACTCATGTCTCTTCTCCAGTGGTTCTCTTCTATTAGTTCAAAGCTATCTGAGACAACAGGCAGTGGACGATCTGCGGTAAGATACATCATGGTGAAATAGAGTCGTTTGAGTTCTACCATGGGATCGTGATGTATACCTTGAGGATATCGAGTCTCTAGGTTCTGTTGACTGGCAATATTGAGATAGGTTTCTCTCAAAAATTCCAAGTAGTCGTTGAAATTGATACGCTTATCGGGTTCTTCAACGTTTTCTCTGTCGAGTAGGTTGCGAATAGAGTTCTCGTGTTCTATTCTCGGTTTATCATTACGATTCCGCTGGGCATGATATTTAAATAAAACCATTTCCCTTTCGGTGTCTACATCATCAGTATCATGTAAATCGGTAGGATGGCCGGTAGTTAAGAAGTCCATATACGTACCATTACGATTCGTATAGCGAGCGGTGAATTTTCTATAGTCCAATTCACGCGTAAGTTGTTCCTGGGACATCGGCGGTTCGATATAACGACCATCGTCCTCCGTAATAGTCGGATCGGCTTCACCGCGTATCAAGCTATCCACAAACGCTTGTAAAGGTAGAGTATATCGCTCTCTAATACCAAGGTCATCTTCTATCAATTCCGTCATATCTGTTATCTGAGTTTATTAATATCAATATGAGTTAATATTTTAGGCAAGCGGGCGTCGCTGCCTACTAGGCTTTGCCCCCGGACAGTGGGTTTCTCAGCGCCGATGTACCGCTGTCGCAGTGTTTACGCCAACATGTAGCAACAGCACGACAACGATAACCGGCACAAGTCCCACCACTGTCCGTCCCAAAGGCTTGAATCCACTTGAGGTTATCTCGGTAGAGTTAGGGCTATTTTACAATTGCGATTAGCTACTGTAAACACACTTTAGTAGTAACATTCACCTATAAACGCACAAATTCCATACAATCATTGCTTACTGCCCACATGCATGCCATTTGTCCGTTAGTCAGTGTCTTCCAGAATGTCACATTATTACTATGTATCCTTGGATACTAATAGTGCGTTATGTATACTCTTATGCTACGCAATGGGGTAAGCTTTTTATTGTTCCTTTTAACTTGCTTCTAATTCTAGCGTGGGTGTTGCCATGGTGACATTATGGAAAACTAGCGGTAGAATTAGGGCAATTCTCATGCATACAGATCTGGGATGTTATTTAATAGTAATTCTTTAATTATCAATATCCTCTTTATGCATGATTTTATAAATTTTATCGGCTATTGACTATATGTTGGAGATTCTCGCACTCTAATACACTCAATATGAATCTCCGCTCCCATGATCTATTAATTACTGGAATTTTGGGAATGTTATAAATTGCACAAAATGACAATTTATGAAATTCATTTGAATATGAATTTAAATTTATTCCCGTGAATTTTATTATTTGATGTTAAATTGATACAAATTTTATTCCAGAGCATATCTGGGGACTTGGGATCCTTAATTCTATAAAATAGTCCTTCTAAGAATATCGGTAAATACTGCGATATCTTAATTGACTAGAAATTTTAAAGGATCGGGATTTTACAGATTTTAATAAATATTAAATTAATATTTATGATGGGCACCGATTTATTCCAGAACTTGTCTGGGGACGTTAACCACTGATTCTAGAATTTGTCTTTCAAGTATATCGGTGGGTGCCACGATATCTTAATCGACTAGAATTACAGATGGTCAAAAGTTTAACAGATTTATTTGCGATTTACGCTACTGTTAGAGGGACATCACGCTACTATATGTATTATTTGTTATAAGGTAGAAGAGCAATATCGCACGAAGCAATGTCAGTGTGAAGAGGCAAGTCGTTTCCAAGGTCTACCCAGAGCTTGGTTTAGCCGAGACACGAGGATCTGAACTTTGCATTCCTAATACTCTACCTACCAATAATACTTAAATATAGTAGTGGCTTTATTGTACTTTAAGAAGTACTGACATGTCATCTTACTATAGTCGCGCATTTATAATATAATACGGACAGTAAGGAAAGAGAAAATAATTACTTCTTGCCGTCGCACTAAATATATATTATAAGTAATTAAGTACGTAATAAATGCTAATATATTGCACTAATCTACTAAATATTCTAAAATATCATTTTACTAAATAAAATTAAATAAAAACGATTATAATAAAGTACATAATAAAGTTCGCATATAAAATGTAATAAAATAGATAAAATAATATAGTCATACACCCACTCCAGACGTATCACGTTTGGGAGTCCCTAGATGTTTGAGGAATTAGGGAGGTGGTCGTGGGAAGAGTGTCTTGTCTTCCATAGTTTCCGGAGAGTTCCCTGTCTCTTTTCAGCAAACATAAACGACCAACTGGGCGATTGAGTTGTTGAGTCTCAAAGATTATCCCGGGTTTCTTGAAGTTACGCCGCATTACGACGAGTTCTACTGAGCGCACTAGACCATCCTCCGAGATGTGCGTCTCGATGATACGACCGATCTGCCACCGTCTACGTGGAAGGTCTGGATCTACAATAAGGACCATGTCTCCGGCGCTGACATTTTCCTGCTGCGCAAACCACTTAGTTCGAAGTTGTAGCGTGGGCAGATAATGTTTCTCAAAATGGTCAGCGAAACGACGGGATAGCAACTGCATAAGCTGCCAAGTTCGACGACAGTATTCATCTCCATCGGCAATCTCGGATTGTGGGAGCATGGCTACAGGTTTCTTAAGTAGGAAGTGCGCGGGTGTTAGCGCTTCCAGGGAGTCGAGACTCGATGAGACTGGCATAAGTGGTCTCTCGTTAAGATAGGCAGCGATTTCTTCCATTAACGTCCGTAGAAGTTCGTCGGTGAGATATGCGCGGCACGGCACTATAAAGTGAAATGCGGTCTTGACACTTCGAATTAATCTCTCCCAACTTCCTCCCCACCAAGGGGCGTCGGCGGCGTTAAAGGTCCAGCTAGACGCCGTTATCCGTAGCTGGTCGTCCACCTGTCTTTGATTCCAGTCCTTTACGTAAGCCTGAATTTCGTTGTTGGCACCAATGAAGTTCGTTCCCTTATCGGATCTCATCGTATTGCTAGTGCCGAAACGAGCGATCTGTCGTCGTAAACATAAGACGAAGCTGTTAGTAGATAGATCGTTCACCATATCGAGATGGATAGCTCTACAAGTCATGCAGACAAAGATTACACACCATCTCTTGATTATAGTTCTAGCACGATACACTTCAATAGGGCCAAATAAATCCACACCAGTATTAGTAAAGGGTGGTTCATAAAAGTTTACTCGTTCCCTAGGTAATTCTGCCTCTCGCTGTGTTAAGGGCCTACTGAATACTTTCCTACAAGGTATGCAGTTCCTAAGAACTTGATTCAGAGCTCTACGCGGTTTATGAAAATAATAGCGGGTTCGAATTTCGCTAAGAACTCGTTCTCTCCCAGCATGATACAGTTTACTGTGAACATCTACAATCATCTTGATTTGTACTTCAAGATTACTAATGAGTATAGGGAATTTAGTATCAAAGGATAATGGAGCGTTGGTAAGTCTTCCTCCAACGCGTATTAACCCATCTATCATTGTGCTAGAGAAGCGATCCCTTAAGCGCATCTGAGGATTTCTTAATAGCAGAAAATACTTATCGGGGTCCTCATAGCATTGCAGGAGTCTCAGTAGCTGCTTATTAGTTTCTTCATGCTCCTGGTAACTGATCTTCTCCTTTAGAAACCGGTCTGATATCTTGTACTTAGGTAGATCTTTAATAACATGAACTTGCGCAGATGTCACTGGAGCAGGATCACTAGTGGTCTGCGTCCTGGAGTAATGATGGTGAAAACATCTCTTTAAGTATGTGACGGCTTTACAGAGACGATTCCAGGAACTGTAATGATGCAGTGCTCTCTGCAGCAGGGGTGAGATTCCTTGCGAGACGTCTGGTATCTCAGATTTCCAATCTCTGTCTTTAATTTCCACAACAGATTTATTTATAGCGAGAGATTGTGGATCTAAACCATCGTTTCCGGAAACATGTAATACAGATAGATCGATAGTCGGTTTAAATAACTTCGATTTACTCGCCCGGGTTTTAGGTTTAACGGTCTCCGCTCCCTTGGCTTGTCTAATTTCCGCCGTAGTAAGGTGAGGAGGCCATTCGTCTTCTTCCTTGCTCAGGAAGTCGGGTCCACCCAACCAATCTGGAGTATCTATCAGTTCCTGTGGAGTTGCTCCCCTGGAGGCGATATCGGCTGGATTAATCGTACCAGGGCAATGTCTCCATTGATCTATCTTTGTGCGACTAAGAATAATAGCTACCCTGTTAGTAACAAAAACGCTGAACTGACAGACTTCATTGGTTAGATATTCCAACACGAGTAAAGCGTCGGTCCAATAAACCGTTTTCTCCAGTGGGTAATCGATTTGTTCCGTTACGTTCCGGCCGATGGCTGTAGCGTATAAAGCCGCTTTTAACTCCGCTCGAGGAACCTTTAACTTGTTGTTAATCAGTGCCTTAGAGGTAACCAAGGCGACTTTGATCCCATCCGGAGTTTCAACTCGCAGATATGCTACTATACCTATTCCCATGTCGCTGGCGTCTCCAAACACATGGAGTTGATAGGAATACGTCGGAAGAACATGTCCAAAATATGCACGGGAAATTATAAAGTTCTCGATGGCAGGTAGAGAATCTTCCCATTTCATCCATTTCTTCAATAGTTCTCCCTTAAGCGGATCATCCCATGAGTGGTTTTCAAGCCACATCTGTTGTACTAAACTCCGAGCAATCAATATAACTGGGCTAATAAATCCCAATGGGTCGAAATAAGTGCTCAGGATACTTAAACAAATCCGTTTGGTCCGGACTGGATTATCTCGCTGTTTTAACTGAAAAAACAGGATGTCTCTTTCAGTGTCCCACTTCAAGCCTAGCGTCTTGGTTTCAGGAAGATCGTCCTTTATTAAATCTAGGTCTTTCGCTCCGCGATCCTCTACCGGTATGGCTTCCAGAAACTCACGGGAGTTACTAGTGAATTTCGTCAGTCGAAATCCCCCTCTTTTCAAACACTCTACCGTTCCTTTCGCGACAGCTATGGCTTCTTCTACTGATGGAAGGGACCTTAAATTGTCGTCCATGTATATATTGCGTTTTATATTGTCTATCACTTCCTTTGAGAAGGAGTGTCTATTGTCATTCGCAGTGGTTCGCACTACGGAGCAGGCGTTGGAAGGGCTAGATATGATCCCAAAAGCCTGGATGGTCATCCAGTACTCTACCGGTTTCTGGTTGAGGTCTCCTTCAGGCCACCACAGAAATCTCAGGCTGTCTCTATCTCTCTCCAGCGCCTTGACTTGTAAGAACATTCCTTCGATATCGGAGGCGAACGCGATGGAATATTGTCTTAATCTCAAAAGTATTCCCAACAAAGATTGGAGTAAATTGGGTCCTGGTAACAACTCGGAATTAAGGGATTGGCCCATATATAGAGCAGAGCCATCGAACACGACTCGTACTTCATGGGGTTTACCGGGTTTGGGAACGTAATGATGTGTTAGATAATAAGTTCTTTCAGTTATTGGAGTTCCTTCCGGTACTTGCTCCGCATATCCCTTTGTGATAAATTTCTTCAACTGAGTTTGGTACACTTCCTTAGCTGAAGCGTTTGCCGTAAGACGTCGATGCAATTGATTGATTCTTTTCTCAGCCAAGGGTCTGTTATTTATAAATCTGGGTTCACGTTTTCGGAAGGGTAGTCCGATTTCATATCTACCTTGATCTTTTAAAAAACGTGTGGTTGTTTCCTGGATTTGCTTGGCTCTTTCTTCTTCTATCGACAGGGCTTTGTCGTATGAATTGGGTTCTACCAATTCTTGGGTAAAGAAGCGTACGGCGAGTTCGTCCCGAGTTCTAGCGTTGTAACGCTCTACCTCGTCATTAAGTTCGTCATTATAAATAATGGATTCCGTTGGGCGAATCAGTTGACATATGTTCGTTTGGTTTTTCCAAGTTTGGTTTTCGGTAAGTAGATCCATTGTGTTCTCTTCATCGAAGAGTTGGTAGATGTCGTCATTATCTGAGGAGTATGGTGTTCCCTCAGTTGGTTCGTCCACCTCGCTGCTTTCCTCTTCCCAATCACTTACCTGATATATTTGTTCGTGGGGTATTCTCTCTTCTAGAGTTCTACGGGAAGGGCCAGTAAAGTACCAACCTACTCTAGTTCTTACCGCATAAGTTTGCAGTGGCTGTGGTTGAGCAGGCCGTTTCTCCAATGTCTCAAGCGCTTCGTGCGCGTTTTGGCCGATGAGTATTTGCACTCCAGGATAATCTGTCTGGAATCGAGGTATCTTAAGATGTTGGATGCTCTCATCCTCGTCCCAATTATAAAGGTCTGCTTGGGTAGTAGCGAAGTTCTTTATAGCCACCATTTTTACTGACCTTACGCCTTGTGTTCCTAACTTATCCTGGGGGGTGGACAACACACCTACATAGTAATCTGCCGTTAGGGTAGATTTCCAAACCTGCATAATTCCTGACATATTCAATTTAGTCCGGAACTTGGGTTGTCCAGCAAAGATATCTTCGGCTAGCTCTTGATCGATGAATGTTCCTGTGCTGCCGGAGTCCAGGAGGGCGTTCACTATGTAACTTTTGTTAAGACCGTGAACTCTTACCTGCACTACAGGAAATTCTCTGATTCCTACGTTGGAAGTTGGAGCTTTCCAAGATGATTGTTTGGTAGAAGTAGTAGGGGGAAACTCCTCGTTGATGTCTTTTTCGTAAGTAAGTGCTCGATACACCGTGGTGTTTATTAGATAACAGGATTCATTGGCGTCGGAGAATTCGTCAGTATAGAATCCTTCCATCTCAGACTCCTGATCAGTGTCGTTTACATCACTGAATTGGACATGTAGTTCGGACTCACTTACCTGACTCTGCTTGTCTCGTTCGAACTCACTATGTAACAAGATGTGATGTTTCGCACCACACTTTTCACACTTTATGTCGGAGTAACAAGTTCGCCGTTGGTGTCCTGGTCTGAGGCAATTATAGCATAATCGCTTGTCCCACACAACTGTACGTCTGTCTACAAGGGATTTCTTTAGAAATTCCGCACACGCACTCAAACGGTGGGTCCCGTCGCACAGCGCACAGTTAGGTTTTATGTTACTTACTTTACCTTGGGTAGTCTGATGCACTCTCGTTCTTTCTTCGGGCTTTCTTCCGCGCATTCTGCTAGGAGACTGAGGAGGGGTCTTAGTAACCTGTTCTCTCCTATTGTTGGTTCGAGCTTTGTATTTACTTACGTCTTTGGAGGTTTTGTCAACATAATAAGATCGTTCGGTGTCTTTCCCGCTGTCTTCTTCTTGGGAAACTTGGCTTTTGCCGTCGTCAGTGTAACACACAGGTGTTACTCTTCTCCTAGAAGTGGGTTTCTCACTTACCTTATTTTCCGATGTTTTTTCTCTGGACTGCTTGATGAGTTGTAGTTTTACCTCACCATCTAAGAAAGACATGAGATCAGCCATGGTAGGACTTCGTCGTTGTTGTTCATTCATGTACAACACTTTCTTGTCCCAGCGTGTACATACTCCACCCTTTGGTAAAGTAGACACTACGGCTCCAATAACCATGGAACTCTGATATTCGTGCGACTTACCTAACCAGTCCAGTTGTCTACAGATCTCTTGAATTTCATCGGAAAACTCTATAATCCCACTACTAAGGAAGTGTCGGGGGGCTACTAATTTTGCGTACAAATACTTAGCTATGTTATCCTTGTTACCATACCTGATGTTTAGTGTATCCCAAACTTGTCTTAATCCATCTGGATGTCCAATAAACTTTAACGCCATTAACTTGGGAGGTCCTTCCAAGCACTTGATGAGGAACCTAAGTTTCTCTCCATTAGATAGCACAGAGTTCTGTATGCTGTCTTTGTAATATTCGTTGAAAGGTAACCATTTCATTTCGTCTCCATTGAATTTGACGATCTCTCCCACTTTGACCGCTTGGCGGGCTTCTGTTCTAGCCATCTGACGCGTAAAGCTTTCTTGGGCCATCGTGTTATTTAATATCGAATTATCGGTATATAAATTTCTCGGATCATTATCAGGTCTATAAGGAATATCATTAATAACAGGTCTATAATCACCCTTAATAGGGTTTGCTATAGGAGTTTCAACTTCACTAGCAGTATAGATGCGTGTAGGCTCTACACCTTGCGCATGTAATACTTCAGACCTAACAGGTTGACACAATGTTACAGGGGGTATTGGTATCACTTTTTGTATATTGACTAATTTGTCGCGTTCTAGCGCGATACTTTGCTGCACTTCTTGCAACTCTGCTCTACTTTCCCTCACCGTTCCCTTAAGTTGGTGGACGGTCTCCTGCATCTGTCCTAGCAGGAGATTCATCCCCCGCCGTCCCTCTTCCACCCACTCAACCGCCGAAGCGGGAGTCGCCAACATAGTAGCGGGCTGACGCGGGACGACGGGAGACAAATTATTGATTTCTCTCTCTGCCATCTGGACAGGGATATTCTCTTGGACTGTTCCACCGGGTACAGGCAGTGTGGTACTATGTAAAGGGAATTTAGAGTTAAGCTCTGGAAGTACAGGGGTCTCTAGCACAGAAGTGACTTTTGGAACAACAGGCCTAATTATTTCAGGTTCATCGACTATAGTAGGGAGCCTTTTGACCTGGATAAATTGTTCTATGGGTTCTGCACTACCTAAGTCTGTGCTAGTTAGCTGTCTTTTAACAGCTGGGGGCAAATCAGGCAATTTGCGACGGTAAGATGTTTTTCTACGCCTACTTAGATGAGATCTATTTCCTCCGCCTTCAGGATCGGTGGTCTCGCCTTCCTCCGAGGATGTGTATCCCTGGCGCTTGGGAGTAGATTTTCTCATCATCTGCATTTGATTAGCAGTAAACTGTTTATTTATACTGTCTTGTGTCTCTTGCAGATTTTCCAACTCCAATTGGGTAGTCTGCTCAGCGGCTCTCCGTTCTGCTTCTGCCACTGCCTTTGCTGCTTTTGCATCTGCCGCCGCTGCCTTTGCATCTGCCGCCGCTGCCTTTCTTTCTACTTCTGCTTCTGCCATAGCCGCCGCCCTTTGTTCCTCTATCTTTCTTTTCTTTATTTGTTCTTCTCGGACTCTAGTGAGGCGGAGTTTTTCATCACATTCAGCTTGGTTTGCAGCTAACATTTCGGCATCGATTGAGTCCAACACAAGCTTTGTTCCTTCACTATTAGGGGAAAGTCCAGACAGCCGTCTCCTCAACTCTTCGTCTCCTAGGAATCGCTGATAGTCGGACAAATATATGTCGATAGCGTCTCTAGTTCGCGGTTTCTCGGCGGTCTCTTCGCTTTCCGCTTGAGAAAGGGTGACATCAGTTTGTTCTTCACAGGTTGATCTCTCAGCCAGCTGAGATTTCCACTGGGCCGTTTCCTGTACTTGGAGATCTACCCGATGTAACCAAGTTTTGACAGCAACCTGCAGCGACGTGTCCTGTCTTCTTTTGGAAGTTTCCTCAAAGGCTGAGAGGATTAGTCGTATGCGTAGGGTTCTCTCGCGTATTTGATATAGCAGCTCTTCCTGCTCTTGAGGTCCTTGAGGTTGTCGAAACAGTTGTTCTTCCAATCGATCCAAGGAGCCGAAGAATCCCTGCACATATCCTGCTGCCGACCTCTTCCAATCAGCTGGATCCATTGTATCTTTAGCCACTCCCATCCTGTGTATATCTTCCCAAGTAGCCTCGGACAGGTCCAACGGGAGTCCGAGTCCGGGAAAGTTCCATTGTGACTCGACAATAGACATTAATTCTTCCCTGGCGTATCCCGCATAATTATCTTGGGTCGCTCGTTTATTCCTCGCCCAGTCGGCTTGATGTTCCTCCACAGCAATGAATATAGTAGTTAGCACTGCAGCAGGAAGGGTAAGAAGGGGGTCCGAGTAGACTGTAACAGCCATCTGCACTCCGCGTTCGGGGGTCAGCTCTACAGTATCCGAACTGCTGGAGCTATCGGGTCGCTGGGAAGTAGGTTCTTGACCAAGATGTTGCTGCGATAGGACAGCTGCCTCTTGGTTCCGTTTGACCTGTGCCCGAGTGCCTATGATGGACCTATGGTGGACTAGCCTAGGGTCTGATACTACTGGAGGGATGACCTTTTTTGCAGTAGGAGGTGAGCTAAACTCCTTTCTTATTCGCTCCACACTCCTATCTGAGTCACAGATAGTTGTATCGATCAGACTGTCTGACAGGTTTTGCTGAGTGTCAGACATGTTTAGCTATACAGTTGAATGTCTACTGCTATAGTTTCAGTTAAAGCAAGTCAGGTAATTCAGTATGACCGCAAGCCTAGCGATTTATTACCGATACCGTTACTCGATGTAACGTGATATATATACAATATATTAGAATACCGGTATGCTTATAATATATATAAGTATTATTACAGACTAGATTTGTCACAGAGTACCGGTATATAATTTTAGCACAAATATATATATATATAGTAGGCCTATAGTGAATACCGGTATACAGCTTACACTTATAGTATATAAGTATAATTATGAACTAGAATTAATTACAGAGTACCGGTATGATTTCAGCTCAAATTTATAGAAATAAATGTAATAAGCCTATAGTAAGTACCGGTATGTCAATTATTTTTAGAATAATTGAATTCCTGAATATTTTAGGGTTACTTAGTTACTTTAACTTACTTTATTACCGTTATCCAGGCAGTAGTTCAACTGATATTGAGACCTAGTTGCTGTATGACAGGCCTACTATTTATAAATCGTTTGATTTGATTTATAATATTTATATACCCGTTTAAATGGGTTTTTGTCAATATTTGAAATAAATGTTATTATTTCTGGGGACGTCACTACACAGAAGATGTGCGCTCTCAGTGCAGTGTTACTTATTGAGACACTAAAACTGATAATTCTAATTTACCTAAGTTACTTAATACTACAAATTACTTACGATATGGGTGAGATTAATTCTCTAATTAAAACACAACAAAATATTACGTACGAATTTTTAGGGTAATTTTACAGGAAGTCTACAAACCAGCCTAACAAAGGGTTAGAATTCTGGTTATTACAACGGACAGGGTACTACGGTATTTGAAATAATAAGTAGTAGTAAATATACTGCGTTGTCCAGATAGGAAAATACCACCGCCTGACGACCTATAACCGTATCGCTATAGGTACTACGTTATGTATCACGGATTGTTCCTACCCAGAAGCCAATAGAGCTAACGAATGTGCCTATCAACCACCTTACAACACAAATACACTGCCTACACTAATTACTTCGGAAAGCACTGTACACTAAACCCTAAATTAGGTACAAGTACCGGTATAACAAATAATCAGTAGTTAAATATACTTGAACAGTTAAAAGAACCACGGCATCTGCTGGAGTGACCGAAGCACAAAGTCACCAGTCTTGTCCTACGCCAAGCAGCCCATGTAGTACCGAGGTTAATTTAACTATAACGGTATGTATAACAAACACAATTACTGTAGGAATAAACTTGGGGACATGAATGTTGCGAATAATCGCATAAACTCTGAATAATAAATATTACGCTACCCGTACAGAATACTCAAACAGAATACAAACCAAACGCTGGCAGACTACTATCAAGCCTAAACAAACTACAGTATGTGCAGATTCTGAAACTGTTAGTTAGTATGCGTTCTAACACGGTAGTACGACTTACTCTTTAAGAGGGGATTGACCTTACAGCATATGGCTGCCCCAACTTACTAACGGCACTTGATCAGACAAACTCTACATACGCAGCAATCCCTTCAGGCCTAAGAATAGCTAGACAACAATCTAGCCTACAAAATATTTGAGTAATAACTATTACGGTACCTGAACAGACCACACAAACAAACACAGGCTAAAACACTGGCAGACTACGATCAAGCCTAAATAAACTACAGTATATGCAGACTCTGAAACTGTTAGTTAGTATGCGTTCTAACACTGTAGTACGACTTATTCTTTAAGAGGGGATTGACCTTACAGCATATGGCTGCCCCAACTTACTAACGGCACTTTATCAGACAAACTCTACACACGCCGTAATCTCTCCAAACTCAACAACAGTCAGACAGCAGCTCAGCCTACAATTATCTGAACAATCTGAGCAGGGTCACACGCCTTCTGCTCAATATTAGCCTACTTGTAAATAAAACTGACAGAAATAGACCTAAGTAAAATCCCAATAAAAACCAGGCGTCCCCGATTTAATATCGAGACCTACCGGTATACAATAATCAAGATCGAATAATACTAATGTACTTATACAGCAGTACCGGTTAGGACAGTTGGGCCTACAGACCTACAGACGTACCGGTTCTGGCAGTTGGGCCTACTGACCTACAGAAGTACCGGTTCAGGTTTACCGGTCACTACGGTATTTTGCAACCTTATTGCCTACTGCAATAAGATCATAAACTGTTACTGTTCGCGCTTTTGAAGACCTTTAGCAGTTTGACCTGCCAAAACTTATATGTCTTTTAGTTAATTAAAACACCTTTAGCATACGACAATATTTTATGCTAATACACAAAACATTACCCGAAGTCAGCCCATGCGCGATCATTCACCCGATGGATCTACACCCGGGAGGCTGAATTCGGCTGCTTAAATTGTATTATTGCAGTGTAAGGTTGCAGTGTAAACCTACTGTATTATTCGATAGATCGTTAATAATTAATTTCTGACAGATATTATTGGCTTTCGGGAAATATTAACAGTTCCTTTAGGACGTGGCGCTCTATCTATTTAAACAGAACTAGGACTTATACTAAACGCAACGATACTGCTTATGATTAAAGTATAAAGCGCATTCTTTAGGAAATGCTTTGTTACCAATCACAATCATACACACTATTCTGCCGACCGTCAGTAAATTTGATCACACTTAAAGAGAGCAGCAATTGACTCATGTAGTGTCTGCTAAATAACATTAGATTCAATACACACCACATTGATATAAATCGCAATTGTTATGTATAGCCCGTCTCTCTAACCTGTAGTGTATCAAGAAAATTGGGAAATTTGGGTGATTTATCCGTATTCTCCAAAGGGGCAATATTTCATCAACAAATCTATACAATTAATAACTGACGGTAAATAACAGTACAAATAATATGATTAGTGCAGTTAAATTAAGCGAGATTAGTTAGATTGATTAATTAGGTAACAGTTTATACTTTCGATAATTTAAGCAGTTTTACTAGAGTTCTTCCCAAGAAGCCGGTGTTATGGCGAAAAAATGGGAACACAACAACAGAATCATATAAAATCATATGACTACTACCACTATACGAGTATACCAAAATACCCTTATTCCCCGAAGCTCCCGTTCAACACAGAGGATGAGCATAGAGATAGGAAATTCAGTTCAGTAGCTCTGGGATAGGTCGAAATTAACGCCCACTCAAATTCTATTGGCCGATACGGACAGCAAGGCTAAGGCAACCTCTCTAAGCTAGTTGGCCGATTAAACTGAGCCCAGATATCTCCGTACAGCACATCAGCCAATAAGCTGGTAGCTTGCACTATTTTAGTTATAAATCTCTTTGAGAGTATTCTAGCGACTGGGGGGGAACTGGCCAGCAAAGGCAAACGTATCAGTTATCCCACAAAAGCTTTTACAAGCGGAGATTTACCCTATTAAGTGTATTAGTGTGCGAGAATCTCCAATATATAGTCAATAGCCGATAAAATTCATAAAATCATGTATAAAGAGGATATTGACAATTAAAGAATTACTATTAAATAGCATCCCAGATCTGTATGCATGAGAATTACCCTAATTCTACCGCTAGCTTTCCATAATGTCACCATGGCAACAACCACGCTAGAATTAGAAGTGAGTTAAAAGAACAATAAAGCTTGCCCATCGAATAGCATAAGGAATAAATAGCACACTGCTAGTATCCCAGGATACCCTATAATAACGTGGCATTCTGGAAGGCACTGACTAACGGACAAATGGCCCGAATGTGTGCGATTTGTGACAGTTGTGTGGAATTTGTGCGTTTATAGGTGAATGTTACTACTAAAGTATGTTTACAGTAGCGAGTCGCAATTGTGAAAGTAGCCCTAACTCTCCAGTAAGAACCTGAAGTAAATCTAAGCCTTTGGGACGGACAGTGGAGTGACTCGCGCTGGTTGTTGTGGTCGTTGTGCAGCTACGACGTTGGCGATAGGCACATCGGCGAAAGTACACCAGCGCTGAGGATCTTGCGCTGTCCGGGGGCCGAGAAAGGGTAGGCAGCGACACCCGCTAGCCTAAATATAAACTCATTATAATATTGATAAACTCATATAGCAGATATGACTGAGTTGATAGAAGATGATCTTGGTATCAGGGAGCGATATACTCTACCTTTACAAGCGTTTGTTGATAGCTTGATATGCGGCGACGCTGGTCCAACTACTACAGAGGACGATGGTCGTTATATCAAACCGCCAATGTCCCAGGAGCAACTTACGCGTGAATTGGACTATAGAAAATTCACCGCTCGCTATACGCATCATAATGGTACGTATATGGACTTCTTAACTACCGGCCATCCTATCGATTTACACGATACAGACGATATCGACTCCGAAAGGGAAATGGTTTTATTTAAATATCCTACCCAGCGGAGGCAGAACGATAAACCGAGAATGGAACACGAGAATTCTATTCGAAACAGACTCGAAAGAGAAGACATTGAAGAGCCGGATAAACGCAGCGACTTCAACGATTATCTGGAATTCCTGAGAGAAACATATCTCAATATTGCCAATCAACAAAATCTAGAAACTCGATATCCTCAAGGTATACATCATGATCCTATGATAGAACTCAAACGACTCTATTTTACTATGATGTATCTTACCGCCGATCGACCGCTACCTGTCATCCCAGATAGTTTCGAACAGATGGAAGAATATTGTAAAACCGAATAAATATCACCCGCGTTTCCCCTATAAGACGTGCGTCTTTGGTATTATTGCGATGAATGCCCAAGACCCAACTAACAAACGGAAAGACATAAACATCCGCGGAGACGTTGCTTTAAACACAGTTTTACTCGCTATATTTACGGGAGTTTCGAGCGAAACTTATTCGATGTATCACCTACGCTCGCTCGATTCAAACGATCCTTAAATAAACCTATGATTAGAGTTCGGGAATACTCGGTCAGACCTCCCCATTCCCTAGTTAGACCTCAGACTCTTGATCCTAATAGTATCACGGATCCTCCCGAACTGTACTCACTGTTCAAAGATCTAGTATTACCCGAACAGTTAGTCGGTGGCACTCCGGTTGTGGGCTCCCTAAGTATTCACCCATCTTACCTAGTCGGATTGGGACGCGGACATCTAATATCGCCACTCAACCGTATCATCGTCCCTGTTTAACCCGATACAACCTGTCACCGAGGCGGAGGAAAGAGTTGTACGAAACGCGTTGGACACTATTCGTCAAAAGATCGGAAAATGAACCTACAATTGTTTAGAGAAACGTAAATTGCAGCAGCAAGTCCAAGCGGTAAACGAATTAACTTTAGCTCAGTTCGATCAGGAAATTCAGAATCTCTAAGAAGATATCGAACTTGGACGACCCTATTCTCTGCAAGAGTTTTGGACGAACGCATCCAACAATAAGCGGAGGAAAATCAGCTCGAGGAGAAGCATATCGAAATGGACGAGACATCGACCGTAACCCTAAACCTTCTGATGCAATTGTATTGCACCCTTCACCCAGGAGTTACAGCCCTCCTAGTAAAGTGGCTCGCCCCAAAGAGAAAAGGACTCTTGCTAGCCACAAAAAACTGCGTAAACGCCGTCCGCGCAAGAAAGACTAGCTGTTTAGAGTATTTTTATATTTTAGAAACTGTGATTTTTTATATTTTATAGAATTAAATCCCATTTTCTGGGAGCGGTGTAAAAGCTTTTGCGGGATATAACTGGCCCTTTTTTCCGCAATGTACTGTGTAAGGTGTTTTTAGAGGACATAACTAGCGATTTATCCGCTGTGTCTGCATGTGTGCTTTAGCGGACATAAAAAGCCAGTTTTCCCACAATGCGCTCAAATACTCTAAACTACCTAACTCAAATGACGCAATCTAGCAACCGATTTGCTGTACGCCTATAGGCTCTTTGTTCTGTTCGATCAACCAATCAGAACATTGATCCACCAATCAGAGCGATTTCGCCTTGTGTTGAATATGGGCTGCAAAAACCCGAATAGTTCGGCATTTAGACATTCGTGGAACCTACAGAATCTGGAACTCGGCCAATGAGAGCTGTTTCTCTTTGTGTTGAAAGATACCTACAACAGCCCAGAGGGATCAGTTTTGTTGGTTTTCCCGAGCCTAGAAGACCGGCTTTGGAATCTCTGTGTTTTCAGGCTTTAGCCCTACATTAGTAGGCTTAATTATAGAACGTATATCTGTTATCTTAACTTATCATACCAATTCATAACCATTCATACCTTAACATTTGTACTGCTATTTACTGTCGGTTATTCATTATATCAGTTGTTTGATGGAATATTATTATATTTATAATATATAATGAACAAGCCATGGTATCGGCACCGATAATAAAATAACTATTAAATTAATTCTGTACGTTAACTATTAATAAAATATTATGTTAAAATATCAGATCGAGTTAAAAACCAACATCTGTGGCCCAGTAGGTTAGACTGCGATGGTTGTTCGGACATTCAAGTAGATGGTACGTTGTGGCGTGATTTCCGCACAATTTACAGCAACAATCTGTGGAAGCAGCGTGGAACCCGGCAGTATTACATATTAGATGGTGGAACCCATGGGCAGAATATCTTGTTATGACGTGTCTTTGCTTGAAGTTCGCCTTTGTCCAGTCTCGGCTTGTTAGAGCGGGTGTGTTCCAGAATGCGCTGTCAATTTCGGAAATTTTCGCTGTATTGATGTTTAAATATTTTGTAAACTCCTCCGTCTTTGGCAATTTGTGGCTACTTTGGAGTTCTATTGATAGATTGCGTTCCTGCGCGATGGCGATGACCAGGCGATTATGTGTGTTTTTGTGTAGACCCAATACACGTTTTAGGTATGATGACTTTATTTTATCGAGAGTAAGGAAGTTTGTAGCTGTGAGGTGCGGCCATATTATCCCGAGGCTGTATGTTACACACGGCCGAATTTTCAGGTTGAACAGTTTTATTGCTGTCTCGAGTGATAACAGTTTGGGATCTTTAATCGAATGAACAGCCGAAAGCGATTTAGTTACAATTTTCGATATATGCATTGTGAAGCAGAGTGTTGTTTGGAATATTACGCCAAGGTAGGTGTAAGAGTTGGTAATTTTAACTGTATCGTTGTTGTAATAAAATTTATCTTCTCTTGACAACCTCCCGCCCTTCCTAAACTTAATAATCTCGGTTTTGGTCAGATTAACCTGTAGTCCGTTGTGAGCCGCCCACTTTGCTGTTGCATTCAATGCTGTTTGTAGACCTTCTCTGGATTCGCAGTAGATAAGAAGGTCGTCAGCAAAAAGAAATACTATTACTGCGATGGCTGCGCGTTTGATTGCAACAATTAAGTCTAAAATAAACAATATAAATAGGAATGGGCTTAGTGTGTCTCCTTGTAAAACACCGCGGGTTTGAGTTATGTAATCACTCTTCCGTAGCCCGTCGAATATTTGTAGGTAGTTCATACTGAGTATTGTCTTTATCAGTCGCAGCAGTCGTCCTTTAACGTTAAACACGTGTTCGAGTTTGTGTAGTAGTCGTTGTCTTGGTACCGAATCGAACGCCTTTCTGAAATCGATAAAGGCCGCGAATAAGGGCTTCCTCGATTGAGATAGACATGAGTTAATTGAGTCTACGAATTGTTTCAGTGGTTGTTGAGTTGATCGTCCCGGCATGAATCCATACTGGTCGTATGGGATGACAGACTCAAGGAATTCGCGGAGGCGTTTTGTAACTAAACCCGTGAGTATCTTATAGGAGTTGCATAGAAGGGCGATACCGCGGAACGAATCGGGTTCGTTTCTCGAACCTTTGCCTTTATACAGCACCTTTACGATACTGGTTTTCCACAGAGATACAATGGTACCCGTTGCCATGCAGAAGTTGAACAAGAGCACCCACAGGTACACTGTTAGTGCCGCAGCAGATTTCAATGTTTCATAGGTAACATTGTCAGGGCCACCCGATTTCCCATTCGGTTTCTTTTGAATTTCTGCTGCCACCTCTTCGACAGTAAAATCCCTGTTGCAGGCATCGTAAACATCGACTGGGGGGGCCGTTAAATGGATAATGTTGGAATCGATCGAGTCAATGTCCTCTGGGGTGTTGTAAAGAGTCGAGAAATGGTCATCCCATTTGGACAGCGGTACTGTGCTTGCAGATTGTGTTTTGGTTGAGCGGCACCATTTATATGGATTGGATTCCGCTTCGTTAACGAGTTTCTCTTCCATTCGCTTATTGTAGTCGTTTTGTTTCGCGATTATTAGTTCTTTGTACGATTTACGCAAATTGCATGCCTGCTCTCTGAGTTGTACATCTTGCTTCGCCAATCGGCGTAGATTTAATACATTCTGCCGGCAGTCGAAACACTCTTTGTCGAACCAAGGTTTCGCAGCCCGGGTAGATTTGTGTTTATGTAGAGTGGCGTCTTTAATGGCGCCCGTCAAATTGTCATATGCATCGTCGAGATTCCCCTCCTCGAGATTATTGCGAACCCGGTTTAGTCTATCATCCTTACACAGTTTGGCTGTGTCGAGGTTTCTAGAGAGTTGGGGGGAGACTTCTGTGGGTTGGGCACAATATGTATCCATAAGTTCCCAGGATGCTATTACAGGTACATGTTTCCGAAGTGCGATATTCCGATACTCGACTGCCGTCACCTCTTTGTTACTGAATATGAGGTCTATTTCGCTAGAGCCATTGTGGCAATAGTAAGTTGGTTCGCCTGGTTTATTCTGTACACTAAGACCCACGTCCGCCATTAATGTTATTAGTGGAACAACCCTTCTGTGGTTCGCCACATCGATCCTGGCATTGAAGTCACCGCCAATCATTATTATGTCGGAATTAGGAATGTTATCTAGCATCGTTAGGATGCCGTCAATGAAGTCTTCTAATCCCATATCCGGAGCAAAGTAGCAACAAGCGATTGTACCGAGGTCGCAGCCAACAACTACAAATGATTCATCCTTGCTAATGAACCTCGGGTTTAGATGAGGTTTTACTGCTACAGTTATTCCCCCCACTGGTCGCCCTGGGCCGGGGTGTTTAGTAGCCTGCGAACTGTAAATATAATAGCCGCTTATATCGATATCCGAACAAGATAGGGTTTCTGTTAACAGCAAAATGTCCGGAGTTTTTAAAATATCTGTTTGTATGAGCGATAGTACCGAGTTCAGTCCCTCCACATTCCACAACAACAGAGAAACGGTTGCCGTGGATGATCCCGTGTTCCCCTGTCAGTTACCTGGATTCACCGGCATGTCAGGGTCAGCAGTACTGGTACCCCGACCCGCATCCCGCGGGAACCGTCGCCGAAGACCGAGCGCCTCTCTTTCTTCGTCGTTTAACTTATAATTCCGAATGGAGATTCCTGTTTCCCATAGCTCCGGGTCCATTAGCGCATTACGGTCCTCCTGGTTGCAGGTCAGGTGGAAACTCTTGTATGGCGAATCCTGTCTCATGGGTATGGGAGTGACCGAGTCGAACTTGCAGTTCTCACTCCGGAGAAAGTCTGAAATCTCATCTTCGGTGACACTCGGGTCCAGTCGCCCAATGTGTATATGTGCTTTATGTACCTGCGGTTGCCGTGCCTCTGGTTCGGCACGTTGCGGTTGGGCTACACGCAGTGGTCCGCCAACCCTGCTGCCTCGGGCCGACGGGTATGAGTTGTTGCTACTCGGAGTATTACGGATACCAGCTGGAGTCGGATAGTTTGCATTGCGGATACTCGGCCTGTTTCCTTCTCTGATCATGTTTTGACGCTGGGGGTGAACGTACCGATTTGGGTCCGTTTGGGTTTGCGGATGACACACTGCAGCGAAAGTACGGTTATCGTCCGAAGGCTGGCGCCGGATGCTATCCGGCTCGGTCGACGGACACGGATTTTGTGGCCGAAACGACTTTTCCGTTGTCAGTTTTAGGAGTTGTTCCTTCGTCGCAATTGTTTCTTCCCGTGCAGTTGCGAGTTTGTCTAGACTAATCGCGTACATCGATGTCATAAGTATTAACCAGTCGGTTAATTGTTTTTCCTCCTCGTTTGTTGTTGACTTCTTTTGTTTAATCGACCTTATGAGGTCGATTGATTCGGATTGAATGCGTATAAATTCCTCTGCCATATCGTTGATGGACAATTAATGGTAAAATTTAGTATAATTAAGTGTAAGGTTGCAGTTCAAACAGTCCGTAGGTCAGTACAGCAGTCCGTAGGTCAGTACAGCAGTCCACAGAGTAACTCATTATATTAAAGATCGGTAGGCGCTAGCATAAAATTCCATAAAATTTATAATTATTTATCGGTATTCCAAATATTATTATATTTGGAATACCGATAAATAATTACAAAACCCTCAATCTTCTTGATATACTGAAGGTAAGAGAGACCGGTTACATATAACGATTGCAACTTACATTAAAGTGGTTTTGAAGTGAGTCTAATGCTATTTCATAGGCACTACATGTATTGGTTGTTGTTCTCTTTATATGTGACTAAAATTAGTGAAGGTCGGCAGATCGGTGTGCAGCATTGTGCAGTATTGTGTATGATTGTGACTGATAACAAAGCATCTCCTAAAGAATGCGCCATATACGTGAATCCATAGCCATCCCGTTGTGTCTAGTTTAAGTCATAACTCTGTTTACATATTTAGAGCGCCACGTCCTAAAGGAACTGTTAATATTTCCCGAAAGTGAATAATATTTATCAGAGATTATATATTACGATCAGTCGAATAATACAGTAGGCCTACACCGCAATAAGGTTAGGCTTCCGAATCCAGTCTCCCGGGTATATCCAGTGGGTGAATGGTCGCGCATAGACTGGCTTCGGCTAATGTAGTGTATCAAATACTCGTCATAGGCTAAAGTCGATTTATTATCCAGTAAGCAACCGAGGGTGGACTCTCTATAGCCGAGGGGCACTTGTATAATAACTAATAATCACGAACCCCCTCCTCTTATAATATATAACTCTGTAGTAGTCAGTAGTAGTAGTAGTAATAGTAGTAGTAGTATATAAGTAGTAAGTAATAGTAAAGGAGATCGGTTTAAACCAAAGTGATAAAGTAACATTATTATATAACATAATCATATAGACAAAGTAGAATGAGATACAGATTCATAATTATTTTATCAAACTCATGTACTACTTACTTCAATGTGCCTATTGTAATAATAATTAAACATATTATTCCGATTAATCTGCGTTTGGCCCTATAAGATATTATACTGAAGTGTTTTATATCAATATATCCATGCGAGTAAACAAGAAGTGAAGTAAATGTTTATTATTATAGTTTTAGAAATGGAATGATATACCCAAGATAGTGAAATAAATAATTTACCACAAATTGCCATTTGATCAGATATATCAAAGCGGTGTCTTTAGTATAATACCGTAATAGTATCAATTAACTCTGTTATACAATGTAAATATACAAAATCTATTTATAAATATATTATGAGCCCTACATTGTATATTTCTCCTACAGGTAGACAATGTAGATGTTAAAACTTGATATAATTTGGTATAATGTATAACATATTACAAATAAGACTGAGGCAGCTAAACTATATTGCAAAGAAATCAAATATCCTAAAGTAATATACTAGACCCTCCCTCCACCCTATAAATAGTGTTCACCACCTACCCCACCCACCGCCCTTAATATTACTTCATAATAATGAAAGATCGTACTGGCGCTCCGGTCACTCCGTTCCCTCCGCTGGGGGGGTTAAGTTGTAGGTTTTGACACTATGCAAAATCCGAGCACAGAGTTAGAAGCGCATTGGATAGGCGAACATTTTTTTGCAGTGAAAGTATTTCCATACCTATTATAGTTTTCGAGAAAGTCAGACATGAGTAGCTAAAATTTGAATTTTTTTCGGTAAAGTCTGATTTCACCGGTACCTGTCATCCGAAATATGGATTGTGATATATCGTTAAATGCGGGTCCACTAACTGTACATTCACATATTTTCAAGGAAAAAATTCGATCAAGCGTTTTCGAAATATTTTCGAATTACCGGAAGCAGACTTTGGACGACCATATCTCGGGTACCGGTAGGCCTATTGAGTCGAAATTTTTTTTAAGGGGGGGGTACACCATTTTGGTCAAAAATATGTCGAAATTTTTTTTATGATCTATTATAATGCACCATTCAATGGTGTTTCCAAATCTGAAAACCGCTATTTAATAGCTCTTTTAGTTTTTAAGTTATAACAATTTCCATTTAGGGATTCCTATTGAAATTACTATTACTATATATAATGAAAGGTCGATTATCTCAAAATATTTTTTTTACGAAATTGTCAACTTCAAAACCCTACTACTTCTACAATTTTTGAGCAATTAGTCTGAAACTTTCTGTGGGTGTCTACATAGCCACCTTGCATAAAAGTATCAGACAACTTTTCGAAATTATTTGTTAATAAAATTTAATACTATTTATAACAAACCTAAAAATTAGGCATAAATTTGCAGCGCCACCTAGCGGTGCAGAATTATTTTCACAAAATTTCGCCTGATAGTTATGTTGCCCCATCTTTGATCTATCATATAAAAAAACTTTCATGTGATTAGATTCAAAACTGCAAAAGCCTTAGGGTTTTAAGCGCAACCAAGTTTTTTTTGTTGTTAACTAGTATTAACTAATATTAAATAACGAAAAATAAAAATTTTCTAACCTGTCATGTAGAATAGCATCTTAGGCACCAATATTCCAAATTATAGCCAAAACCAAACAATTTTGAAACGCTGAGAGTGATAAATCGAAGAGTTGTCCGAAAATGGTGTACCCCCCCCCCCCCCCCCCCCCCTTAATCTACTTAGAACACTCCAGTGAATGTTTTTTAGTTTGAAAGTTTTGCCCCAAAATGCTCAGAAATAATTTCGAAAAAAATGATCATTTCGCGATCATGATCTTTTGACCCCCTAGAATTGAACTTTTTTATGGTCAAATTTTGGCTACCCCCCTAATTCGAGGGTGAGGAATCTTTTTGTAATGTTAAGTTTTTTCATATGGTGAACTCACAGGACTTGGTCTTCGAAATAAAACCGAAAACATGATCTTTCCTGATCATGGCCTGATCAAATCGCTTTTTGAAAATTTCGAAATGCTCAAAAGTTGCCCCTTCTTAATAGAAGTCGATTAGTAAAAAAAAAATCTGGGGTCTCAAACAAAGTTTTCGAGAAAATCGGGAAAAACCGAAAAACATGATCTTTTATGACCAGGAAGTTCATCTCGAGAACCGGTTGACCGATCGGGCCAATTTTTTTTTAATCAACTCAGAATAGACCATTGAACATTTCTTACAATGAATGTTTATTAGAAAAAAGCTTAGATTCGATTTTAAATATACTGATCTTTTCGCGATCATGATCTTGAGTTTTGACCCACTAGACTTGAACTTTTTTATGCCCAAATTTTGGCTACCCCCCATAATTCAAGGGTGAGGAATCTTTTTGTGATGTAAAGTTTTTCCATACGGTGAACTCTCAGGACTTGGTCTTCGAAATAAAACCAAAAACACGATCTTTTCTGATCGCGGCCTGATCAAATCGCTTTTTGAAAATTTCGAAATGCTCAAAAGTTGCCCCTTCATCATAGAAGTCGATTCGTAAAAAAAAATCGGGGGTCTCAAACAAAGTTTTCGAGAAAATTGGAAAAAACCGAAAAATATGATCTTTAATGATCAGGTATCAGATCTCGAGAACCGGTTGTCCGATCGGGCCAATTTTTTTTTTAATCGACTCAGGGCGGTGTTCTGAACGTTTCCTACAGTAATTGTTTATATCCAAAATGCTTAGTTACGATTTTACGAAGTCCGATCTTTGCGCGATCATGATCTTGCGTTTTGACCAGGAAGAATTAACTTTTTTTAAAATCTTTTAACGGGAATCATGACTAATGTGAGGTCGCTGAATCTTTTTGTAATGTTAAGTTTTTCGATTGGAGCAAGCCTTGAGTGTCCGATTGCTGATCAAAACTGATCTTTGCTGATCATGGTCAAGATCATGATCTGATCGCTCCAAAAAAATATATTTGAAGGTAAACCCATACGCTGCCTATCGATTGGCGCCGGTCCCAAGTCCGTAGCATTAGCGGTTCTGGAGATATGCGCATAGCAACGCGGTTGCTAGGGAAGCGGACTTTTTGACTCAAATTGGTCCTAGACGGAGAACCGTAGACTTTTTTAACACATTATGTATGGCGAAAAGTCTTCTGGATAAATTTTGGGGGGGGGGGGGTCTAGGAACATCCTATTGTTCGTTTTCGCTTAGTTGCTGAGATCCTCTCGTCCCACAAATTCCAGGATTCTATAAAGGCATTCTGCTGGACTAGTTGGATATGCGGACTCCAGAAAGTAAAAAAATAAAGAGTAAATTCGTTGGCTTCCGCAGTCAGGAAGCCAACCTTCCCGTGTACACGTTTCTACATATAGGATATTCCGCGGAGTTCACTGTAGCTGGAGATCTACAATAGCTGGGAAGCTGAAATTTGGTACACGTATATTTCGAGGAATTCTAAGATAAGCCATAGTTTTATTTTTTTTAATTTCGACCCGGAAGTGTTAAAAATTTAACTCCAAAGTTAAAAAATTTAACTAAAATCTGGAATTTTTTTATTCGCGGCTAATTATCTCAAAAACTATAGGGAAATTTCAAAATGTCTCTCTATCCGATTTTGCGCAGATAATTTATACATAATCTTTCAAAATTTCAGATTTCCAAAATTGGCCATTTTGGCCCTGTCTTCAGGGGAGTAAGAAAATTTTCAAAAATCGCTATTTTTCGATATAACGTAACCTCGCGCTCCTAGCCCATTAGGCCTAGGGGCTTCAAACTTATACCACAAACGCGCCTAGAGAGTGGGCATGTTCTCTGAAAATTTCAGCCAAAAGGCATTCAATGGTCGGCTATGGGCAAGTCGTAGACATTACGGCGCCAATTTTGGGCAATTTGAGCCAATTTCGTAAGCGCTCTAGCTCTGTTACTATATATCGGATCGAGACCGTTCCACTTTTAATCAATAGAGGGAAGGTGAATCTACCTGCTCAATATTTCAGATCCGGACCTCGTTCAATTTTAGGGGGGGAAAAAGGGTGGACAAAAGGTGGAAAATTGCAAAATCGGAAAAAACCACTTTGGGGAAAATTAATTTTCTCAAAATTCTCTGCTTATTTTTTTTTTAAACTTTAACATGTTTTAGTACTACTCAATAGCTACCTTTTGTAGACAGAAAGTTAAGCACAGAAATCTACTTTTGTCGGAGTAAATGGATGACGGAAATTTTTGTCCCTCAAAAATTCCGTTTTTTTCAAAAAACGCAAATTTTCGGAAACCAATATCTCGAGAACCCTTGGTCTAGGGGCTCCAAAAAAAAAATGAAGCCTGTCTGATTTTTTGAGTTCTACAAATCCACTATACATTGTTTTATAAAAAAAATTAATCTTCAGGGGCCATAGGGGGGACAAACTTTTTTAAAAAAGGGCCAATTTTTTTTACTTAATTGGCCATAAATTGGCCAAAAGTGGTTTTTATCGAAAATGGTCCAATAACTTATTATACCATTTATTCTTGCGCAACTTTTCACCAAATTTCAGCGTTTTTTATTTTTGGCCAAAAATCACGGTGCTACCCCCCCTTACGAGATTTGTCAATTTTTGACGATTTGCGCAAAAAAAAAATTTTTGCCCGAAAACACTTTTTCTGGTAAATATTGATGCGCTGATTCCAAATTTCGAAACCGTTTTCGATTAAAATCAATAGAAAAAAAATTAGAGCATTTTCAATTCTGGAATTTGAAATATATGATGAAAAAAAAATTTTTTTTTTAATTTTTTCAAATCTCGTAAATCTTATTGTATCAACTTGAATTTGGTATTAGTAGATGCATAAACATATTTTAAGATGTTTTAGGTACATTATGATGGAATTGTACCTATTATACATAAGATGTTAGAAGCACTTAATTCCAGGTTGGCTATGAAAATGGAGGTGGCCATGAAACTGCAAAGTGCAAAGATAAACTATATTTATTCTTATATAGAAAGTGTTTTTCCCCAATCCTCATCAACACTTGTGTTGATGGGATTGGGGCTATAAAATATAATATGTTTATTACCCCCCCCCCCCCCCCCCTCCCCTTCCCTGGTATGACCCTGTCCATTCATGCTTATTATGTGGGTACCCAAATTTCTTATAACAATTGAATATTATTCATACAATAATTTATTATATGTTGATAAGATAGGGGGTTAACAGGGCTTGTAGTCAATGGGTCAAGGAATAAGACGACAAACAATTTATAAAATACAATATATTAATGTAATTTGGGAGGGATGGCGGGTTTACTACTGTATATAGACTTCAGAAGTTCATATCTACACTTAATATTCTATTTACATTCTTGAATAATATTACAACACCGTACAGTGTACCTACACACCTGTCAGTCATTTTGTAAAACCTTCATATTCCCTAACTCTACCCCCCCTCTTATATCTCCTCTCTCTTCTCTCCCCCTCCTAGCATCCGCTCCCTCGTTGGATATGCGGACCTCAGAAAGTAAAAAAATAAAGAGTAAACCCGTTGGCTTCCGCAGTCAGGAAGCCAACCTTCCCGTGTACACGTTTCTATATATAGGATATTCCGCGCAGTTCACTGATTCTGGAGATCTACAATAGCTGGGAGGCTGAAATTTGGTACACGTATATTTCGAGGAATTCTAAGATACGCTATTTTTTTATTTTTTTTAATTTCGACCCGGAAGTGTTAAAAATTTAACTCCAAAGTTAAAAAATTTAACTAAAATCTGGAATTTTTTTATTCGCGGCTAATTATCTCAAAAACTATAGGGAAATTTCAAAATGTCTCTCTATCCGATTTTGCGCAGATAATTTATACATCATCTATCAAAATTTCAGATTTCCAGAATTGGCCATTTTGGCCACACTTAACTTTTCCCGGTAAAATTTTCAAAAAACGCTATTTTTCGATATAACGTAGCCTCGCGCTCCTAGCCCATTAGGCCTAGGGGCTTCAAACTTATACCACAAACGCGCCTAGAGAGTGGGCATGTTCTCTGAAAATTTCAGCCAAAAGGCATTCATTTGTCGGCTATGGGCAAGTCGTAGACATTACGGCGCCAATTTCCGACGATTTGAGCCAATTTTGTAAGCGCTCTAGCTCTGTTACTATATATCGGATCGAGACCGTTCCACTTTTAATCAATAGAGGGAAGGTGGATCTACCTTCTCTATATTTCAGATCCGTACCTCGGTCAATTTTAGGGGGGGAAAAAGGGTGGACAAAAGGTGGAAAATTGCAAAATCGGAAAAAACCACTTTGGGGAAAATAAATTTTCTCAAAATTCTCTGCTTATTTTTTTTTTAAACTTTAACATGTTTTAGTACTACTCAATAGCTACCTTCTGTAGACAGAAAGTTAAGCCCAAAAATCTACCGTTTTGGAGTAAATGGACGACGGAAATTTTTGTCCACCAAAAATTCAGTTTTTTATCAAAAAACGCAAATATTCGGGAGCCAATATCTCGAGAACCCTTGGTCTAGGGGCTCCAAAAAAAAAATGAAGCCTGTCTGATTTTTTGAGTTCTACAAATCCACTATACATTGTTTTATAAAAAAAATTAATCTTCAGGGGCCATAGGGGGGACAAACTTTTTTAAAAAAGGGTCAATTTTTTTTACTAAATTGGCCATAAATTGGCCAAAAGTGGTTTTTATCGAAAATGGTCCAATAACTTATTATACCATTTATTCTTGCGCAACTTTTCACCAAATTTCAGCGTTTTTTATTTTTGGCCAAAAATCACGGTGCGGTCCCCCCTTACGAGATTTGCCAATTTTTGACGATTTGCGCAAAAAAAAATTTTTTGCCCGAAAACACTTTTTCTGGTAAATATTGATGCGCTGATTCCAAATTTCGAAACCGTTTTCGATTAAAATCAATAGGAAAAAAATTAGAGCATTTTCAATACTGGAATTTCAGATATTATGATGAAAAAAAAAATTTTTTTTAATTTTTTCAAATCTCGTAAATCTTATTGTATCAACTTGAATTTGGTATTAGTAGATGCATAAACATATTTTAAGATGTTTTAGGTACATTATGATGGAATTGTACCTATTATACATAAGATGTTATAAGCACCTAATTCCAGGTTGGCTATGAAACTGGAGGTGGCCACGAAACTGCAAAGTGCAAAGATAAACTATATTTATTCTTATATAGAAAGTGTTTCTCCCCAATCCTCATCAACACTTGTGTTGATGGGATTGGGGCTATAAAATATAATATGTTTATTACCCCCCCCCCCCCCCCTCCCCCCTTCCCCAGTATGACCACCCTGTCCATTCATGCTTATTATGTGGGTACCCAAATTTCTTATAATAATTGAATATTATTCATACAATAATTTATTATATGTGGATAAGATAGGGGGTTAACATGTCTTGTAGTCAATAGGTCAAGGAATAAGACGACAAACAATTATGTAAAATGCAATATATTAATGTAATTTGGGAGGGATGGCGGGTTAATATATAGACTTCAGATGTTCATATCTACACATAATATTCTATTTACATTCTTGAATAATATTACAACA
>JAUCBJ010003991.1:0-15071 GCA_032718475.1 Nemertoderma westbladi
TGAGGCGGAATTGAATACGCTCACACTCCCCCCCATGCTATCTTCCCGGTGAGAAGATAGCATCACCTTCGAGTGCGCTTCAATTCCGCTGGAACCCGATCTACTATCGGGTGTGGGGTGCAGTTCTCTTACTTGGAGTCGGCTTACCAGGCCGCTCCCTCTGGGTATGATATTACTACCCTCTCTTGGTGCAACTTCGGCCTGTGTTGCACCAAGATATCTGGCGTCTCAGTTCGAGACAATTGTGGATTTCTCTCACACAATTTTATCTCCACTCCACTCTAACTGACTCTAACTTCTCTCCACTTTTCACCCTAACTCTTCTCTACTTCTCTCTACTTCCACTCTAACTTTCGGACCTCCTTGTCCCTCACTCTGCCTCTTACTCCTCCCCCCCACATTTGAATTGCACCCGCATTCTCTCCACGCGCCTCAACACCACCTCTCACTATCTTTCCTCATACTCCTCTCATACTCTTCTCATGTTCCTCTCATACTCCTCTCATTTTTGCCCTCACTCTCCACGTCTGCGGTCCCATCAAGTGCCCCTCCTACTCATATCCCGGTAGTGCCCATCTGGACGATTCTTATCCCGCAGGATACGAGCTTTCACAATAAATCCTGAACTCCGCCCTGTTGTTTAATGACCACACACTTATCGGGTCCCACATATGTGTGCACCATGTTAGTGGGATCCGTCTAAGTCTCGTCCTGCTGTTCTAGTCAATTAGTCCCCAGTCCCAGTAGCTAATTGGAAGAAGGTTGTACTTGACTAAGGCATATATTATATAATATATACGAATTATATACAATAATTAATTATTTAATTATATATTATATACATTATATTATATGCTCGTCTACATGACGCGTTTCAGTCTCTCTCCGCCTTTCTCGCCTGGCGAATTCTTCCAGTCGCTTCTCCTCAAGTCTATCCGCTTCCAACTTCTCCCACCTCTGTTATGGTGTATCCACCTCCCTGTCTACTAGATGCCGGCTGTTGTATTAACCGACTTGCCCTTCAGCCCCGGATGGTCTACCAGACCTTAGAAGGCCACCTTGAAGGCTCTTCTGTAGTTCGGGGGTGATCCTGATATTCTTAGTTTTATTTTATTCTACCCATATTCCCCCTGTCTGGGCTATTATCCTATCTACCTTTCTACGTGTCGCCCTTAGTGCCCACAACTTCCATGGTACTATGTGCCCTGCTAATATGTCTACCCAGTACCCTGCTATGTACCCCTCTCTTACTACGTGGCGCTTTTGGTGCCCACAACCCCTCTGCTACTACTTCTATGATATATTGTGCTCTCTATTCTCTTACTGCTAACTCTACTAACTCCACTAGCTCTACTAACTCCCTAACTCTACTAACTCTCTAACTCTACTAACTCTCTAACTCTCTAACTCTCTACCTCTACTAACTCTCTAACTCTACTAACTCTCTACCTCTACTAACTCTCTAACTCTACTAACTCTCTAACTCTACTAACTCTCTACCTCTACTAACTCTCTAACTCTACTAACTCTCTACCTCTACTAACTCTCTAACTCTACTAACTCTCTACCTCTACTAACTCTCTAACTCTACTAACTCTCTACCTCTACTAACTCTCTAACTCTACTAACTCTCTACCTCTACTAACTCTCTAACTCTACTAACTATCTTACTCTCCAACTCTCTAACTCTACTAACGGTACTACGTACCCTCTTACTCTCTAACTCTAACCCCACTAACGGTACTACGTACCCTCTTACTCTCTAACTCTAACTCTACTAACACTCTAACTCTACTAACTCTCTAACTCTAACTCTACTAATGGTACTACGTACCCTCTTACTCTCTAACTCTAGCTCTACTAACGGTACTACGTACCCTCTTACTCTCTAACTCTAACTCTACTAACACTCTAACTCTACTAACTCTCTAACTCTCTAACTCTAACTCTACTAATGGTACTACGTACCCTCTTACTCTCTAACTCTAACTCTACTAACGGTACTATGTACCCTCTTACTCTCTAACTCTAACCCCACTAACGGTACTACGTACCCTCTTACTCTCTAACTCTAACTCTACTAACACTCTAACTCTAGTAACTCTCTAACTCTCTAACTCTAACTCTACTAATGGTACTACGTACCCTCTTACTCTCTAACTCTAGCTCTACTAACGGTACTACGTACCCTCTTACTCTCTAACTCTAACTCTACTAACTCTCTAACTCTACTAACTCTCTACCTCTACTAACTCTCTAACTCTACTAACTCTCTACCTCTACTAACTCTCTAACTCTACTAACTCTCTTACTCTCCAACTCTCTAACTCTACTAACGGTACTACGTACCCTCTTACTCTCTAACTCTAACTCTACTAACGGTACTATGTACCCTCTTACTCTCTAACTCTAACCCCACTAACGGTACTACGTACCCTCTTACTCTCTAACTCTAACTCTACTAACACTCTAACTCTACTAACTCTCTAACTCTCTAACTCTAGCTCTACTAACGGTACTACGTACCCTCTTACTCTCTAACTCTAACTCTACTAACGGTACTACGTACCCTCTTACTCTCTAACTCTAACTCTACTAACGGTACTACGTACCCTCTAACTCTACTAACTCTCTAACTCTCTAAATCTACTAACTCTCCAGCTCTACTAACTCTACTAACTCTCTAACTCTACTAACTCTCTAACTCTCTAACTCTAACTCTACTAATGGTACTACGTACCCTCTTACTCTCTAACTCTAACTCTACTAACGGTACTACGTACCCTCTTACTCAATAACTCTAACTCTACTAACGGTACTACGTACCCTCTAACTCTACTAACTCTCTAACTCTCTAACTCTAACTCTACTAATGGTACTACGTACCCTCTTACTCTCTAACTCTAACTCTACTAACGGTACTACATACCCTCTTACTCAATAACTCTAACTCTACTAACGGTACTACGTACCCTCTAACTCTACTAACTCTCTAACTCTCTAACTCTACTAACTCTACTAACTCTCCAGCTCTACTAACTCTCTAACTCTACTAACTCTCTAACTCTACTAACTCTCTAACTCTCTAAATCTCTAACTCTACTCTCTAACTCTAACCCCACTAACGGTACTACGTACCCTCTTACTCTCTAACTCTAACTCTACTAACACTCTAACTCTACTAACTCTAACTCTCTAACTCTAACTCTACTAATGGTACTACGTACCCTCTTACTCTCTAACTCTAACTCTACTAACGGTACTATGTACCCTCTTACTCTCTAACTCTAACTCTACTAACTCTCTAACTCTACTAACTCTCCAACTCTCCAGCTCTACTAACTCTCTAACTCTACTAACACTCTAACTCTACTAACTCTCTAACTCTCTAACTCTAACTCTACTAATGGTACTACGTACCCTCTTACTCTCTAACTCTAGCTCTACTAACGGTACTACGTACCCTCTTACTCTCTAACTCTAACTCTACTAACTCTCTAACTCTACTAACTCTCTAACTCTCTAACTCTCTAACTCTCTAACTCTAACTCTACTAATCGGTACTACGTACCCTCTTACTACTCTCTAACTAACTAACGGTACTACGTACCCTCTTACTCTCTAACTCTAACTCTACTAACGGTACTATGTACCCTCTTACTCTCTAACTCTAGCTCTACTAACGGTACTACGTACCCTCTTACTCTCTAACTCTAACTCTACTAACACTCTAACTCTACTAACTCTCTAACTCTCTAACTCTAACTCTACTAATCGGTACTACGTACCCTCTTACTACTCTCTAACTAACTAACGGTACTACGTACCCTCTTACTCTCTAACTCTAGCTCTACTAACGGTACTACGTACCCTCTTACTCTCTAACTCTAACTCTACTAACTCTCTAACTCTACTAACTCTCTAACTCTCTAACTCTAACTCTACTAATCGGTACTACGTACCCTCTTACTACTCTCTAACTAACTAACGGTACTACGTACCCTCTTACTCTCTAACTCTAGCTCTACTAACGGTACTACGTACCCTCTTACTCTCTAACTCTAACTCTACTAACTCCCTAACTCTACTAACTCTCTAACTCTCTAACTCTAACTCTACTAATGGTACTACGTACCCTCTTACTCTCTAACTCTAACTCTACTAACTCTCTAACTCTACTAACTCTCTAACTCTCTAACTCTCTAACTCTCTAACTCTAACTCTACTAACGGTACTATGTACCCTCTTACTCTCTAACTCTAGCTCTACTAACGGTACTACGTACCCTCTTACTCTCTAACTCTAACTCTACTAACTCTCTAACTCTACTAACTCTCTAACTCTCTAACTCTCTAACTCTAACTCTACTAATGGTACTACGTACCCTCTTACTCTCTAACTCTAACTCTACTAACGGTACTATGTACCCTCTTACTCTCTAACTCTAACCCCACTAACGGTACTACGTACCCTCTTACTCTCTAACTCTACTAACTCTCTAACTCTCTAACTCTCTAACTCTAACTCTACTAACGGTACTATGTACCCTCTTACTCTCTAACTCTAGCTCTACTAACGGTACTACGTACCCTCTTACTCTCTAACTCTAACTCTACTAACTCTCTAACTCTACTAACTCTCTAACTCTCTAACTCTCTAACTCTAACTCTACTAATGGTACTATGTACCCTCTTACTCTCTAACTCTAACTCTACTAACGGTACTATGTACCCTTGCTGCCCGCTACGTGGCGCCCTCAGTGCCCACAACTCTCTATAGTACTTGCTATGTACTTTACTGCTCCCCTACACCTATTTCTTTTACCTCTACTTCCTCACGTGATGCCCTCAGCGCCCACAGGTTTCGCACTTTCCATACTCTTCGGCTATGACATGCGTACATACCCCCCGTCACTTTGTGCCCTCTCTACTACTCTACTACCTGGCACCCTTTGTGCCCGCCTCTACTACTCTACTACCTGGCACCCTATGTGCCCGCCTCTACTACTCTACTACCTGGCACCCTATGTGCCCGCCTCTACTACTCTACTACCTGGCACCCTTTGTGCCCACCTCTACAACTCTACTACCTGGCACCCTTTGTGCCAGCCTCTACTACTCTACTACCTGGCACCCTTTGTGCCCGCCTCTACTACTCTACTACCTGGCACCCTTTGTGCCCGCCTCTACTACTGCACCCCTCAACTATGGTCATGTATACATGCTCCCCCTCAATTCCGTACGTGACGCCCTCAGTGCCGTCAAAGGTGCGTATGCTAAGTTACCCTAGGAGCCATGTTAACCTAGGTAACGTTTAACCACCCACACCCTCACGCACACACCCCGGCACGTCCGTACCCTTTTCCATCCAACCCACTGGACCACTCAACAACCTATGGGCCATCCCTCCATCACGCATCTCTCCCATTTTTATCTACTTCCTCTACATCTATCTCTGCATCTACTTCCTCTATTCTATCTACATCTTATCTCCTCTACATCTACCTTTACATCTTATCCCCTTTACATCTTCTCGCCTGCACATGATGCTCTGAGTGCCGTAAAAGTGGGTATGTTAATTATGTGAACAACTACTAACTCTTACTAACTCTACTAACTCTCTACTAACTCTTACTAACTCAACTAACTCTACTAACTCGATTAACTCTCGGTATTACATACCCTCCCACTACTCTCGTGGTATGTCAATATACCACACTCCCTAACTTCTTGTGCCCGGCACCTCTTGTGCCCAGCACCCACCCTAATTAACATACCCTGCTCTTGCATCAAACACGTCATCACGCCCGTGCCCTGCTCAGTTCAACGCATCCCCTGTACCCTTCTCATCTCTCCCATCTTCCAAAAATCGCCTCCGCTTTGCAGGACATTGCTTTCGCCGTGAGGACCAGCCAGTGCATAATCTTGTACTTTGGCAGCCTCATGGAGTGAATAAGCATGGTGGACAGCCCATGACTTTCTTGAGACGCATTTTAAAGGACACTGGCCTTGAAGATGCGGATGATCTAGCAAATGTCATGGGTGATAGGGAGTTGTGGCGGTGCAATTTTGTTGACAAGCCGGCACAGCATTCTTAAAAATGCAGCTGCAATGCAGCATGCCGATCCTAGTAGTAGTATCTTCCCCCTCTAGCTCGCCTCACTTTCCGCCCCACTCTCTTCCTCTAATCCTTCTCGTTTCTGGTCACCTGATGCCCTCAATGCCCACAAGTTTCTCCCTCTCCATACTCTTCTTGGTTATCCCACTTCTGACAACCAACGGTATGCATACATACCACCCCTTTCGATCCCGCATGTGACGCCCTCAGTCTACCTCAGTGCGTATGTTTCTCTTTAACTACCTACACCTTCACGTCGGCACGTCCATACCCTTCTCTGTCCAACCTATTGGACCACTCAGCAACCTAAGGGCCACTCCTCCATCAGGCACCCTCCCATCTTCCCCCCTCTAGCTCGTCTCACTTTCCACCCCACTCTCTTCGTCGAATCCTCTTTGTTCTTGGTTGTCCATACTGCCGATACTGTAATGGGAGAATGTCACCATGCCCCCCCCCCCCCCCTCCCACCAATGTTATGTTTGGCACTAGGGTTGATGTTAATACATTGGGGCCCATCCATCTATCTGCAATATCCCCCTCAACCGGGTATATGTTATGTCCCTGCATGTTATAGTCATACTGTTCTGCTGGTACCGGTATAGGCTTATCCACTTCGGGCCTACCTACCGGTATATACTCCGCGACTTCTGGGTTTAATCCCGTCGTCCGCGCTACCCTATCGCCTACACTATCTCTCCCAGCATGGCCTATAGTATGTGCAGTAAGGCCTACAGTATGTCCTGCAGTCTGTATCTGTCCCTCCGGACCGAAGTTTAACCTTCTCGAATAATTCAAGAAGTCCTCCCCGCGACTACCGTACCCTCGATCGGCAGCTATATCCCGACGGGAAGTTTCTCTTCGATCCCCTCTCCCATTCTCGTCCACGTACCGGTACGCCCTGTACCCCTCTCTCGGCGTATAGTACACCTCGCCAGCTTGTGTCTCTCTGGGGCGACGGCAATATCCCGGAGTTCGACCCCACTGACTCTCCAACTCCATCTCTACTACTGATGGCTCACTATCTGTCCTCGCTCTCCGGTCTCTCGTAACGACACTTCTTCTACTCTCTTCTCTTCTTCTCTCTTCAGTGTAGCGTCCCCGCTCGTGAGATCTCTCGTCGACCTCTCGGTTAAACTCCACTGTTCTTCTTCCCTCTACTGACTGGGCTCGACGTCTCGTCGCTCGCCCGCTCGTGACGCCAACTTCCCTCTCTCTAGCCGGTTGCACGCCGCTGGGGATATTCGTAATCCCCCTATTACTCTCTGTCGCCGGGTGCTGCGGTTCACCTAGCTCGCCCCGTGCATTGTCCGCCGACGCCTGTGGGACACTCTCTGCCCCCCCCCCCCCCCCCCCTCTCGCCGCTAATCTCTCGTTGTGGGGGGCCTGTAGCCCCCCCCCCCCCCCACTCACCACCTATTACTTCACTATCTCTCGCTTCGCCTCTACGCCCCTCTCTAGTCGACGCACTATCTCTAATGCGGCTGGGTCTATTCACCCCCGCCTCTCCCTCTATCACTGCGTGGCCTGGCAGGCTCCCGACGGGTTGACTCACCCCCGCTACTCCCTGTGTATTAACTATTACGTGGCCTTCCAGGCTCCCGTTGGGGTCTCTCACCCCCGCTACCCCCTGCGTACTAATTATGTGGCCTTGCAGGCTCTCGCTGGCCGGGCCACCTACATCTGCTGCATTTATATTAATAGCACCATTATTAACATTGTTGTTCAAATTATTTAAATTATTGGAGTTATTCTGTACTGAATTCGGATTATTTTTTAAATTATTTTGTATATTTGGGTTAGAATCGGGATTATTTTGTTCGTTTGAATTAAAATTATTATTTAGATTATTTTGCGTATTTAAATTTAAATTATTCGAGTTACTTTGCATATATGTTTAGATTATTATTTGAATTATTTGGATTACTATGTGCGTTTAAATTAGGGATACTCGGATTTAAATTACTGTTACCGGGCAAAATATTATTACCTGCAATGAAAGTTTGATTAGGGTTGTCTACTACGGTACTATTAATATTAACGTCTTCTAACGTATTGTTATTACCCCCCCCCCCCCCCCCGCCCGTACGGTTACACCAGTCTTGGGTCTGTCATCCGGTCCCTGTAAGTGGGGTATTAACAAACGTTTCCATAACCTCTGGCTCCTCGTAAATACTACCCGAGCCAGCCTCACTCTCTGATAGTCCCAACTGCGCCAGTTCTAGTCGGCGCTTCTGTTTGGCCTGATATTGTATAAGCCCCCTCAACCGGGCATGCATATCATCCCGCATGCACTTTCCGGCTCACTCTCTCTCTCTATCCTCTTGCAAACTCTGGTTCGCCAACTCTGTTTCTCTCGCCACCCGCTCTCTATGCTCGCTTTCTACACTCGCTTCTCGCTCTCTATGCTCATTCATCTCTCTCGCCTCTCGCTCCTTACACTCGTTCTCCGCTCTCATTTCTCGCTCCTTACGTTCCTTTTCTCGCTCCTTACGTTCCTCTGTCTCTCTCTCTTCTTGCTCTCTACAATTTCTCGCTACCCTCTCGGTCCTCTCTCTACACTCCCTCGCCAACTCCCTCTCTTTCTCCAACAGTGCAGTTCCCTCATCCAACTGCCTCTCTAATTCTTTCTGGTCTAGCGCCACCATGTCTAATTGACACGCCAGATCTATCTCTAACACCCTTCTTGCTTTCGCGGAGGATGTAGCGGACTTATCGGTCGCGACGGACTCCCGTCACCTCTCTGTCCTACTAACTTTCCCCCGCTTACTAGGGTTCTCGCTAACCGACGAGACCGAATCCTCGGGGTTAACCTCGGGTTCGCCCTCGTGCGGATCTGCCCAACCCACTAACTTAATTCCCCTAGCATCCACTAAATATGGCCCTATATACACCACTTCAGGCTCCATAACCCCGGATCGCCACAGTTCGAATAGTTCGGTGGCAACCCCCCTCGCTCTCTCACTCGCCAGTTCTCCCTGCCCAAAACGGACTAGATATCTGAAATGTTTATTCGACTCACCTAGCCGCTGTCTCAACTTCCTTTGGTTTACCTTTGCCCCCTCTCTGGCCTCCTTGAGCTGTTTCTTCGTGGCGTTGTAGGCCCGTCGAAGCCGATCGCTGGTTCCGACGTCCTCATCGCCCACATCTCCTCCTCCTCTCCTGGTTCGGCGTCGTACCGGCGGCCCCACCGTCGCCGTTCCGGTGGGCCGTCCGTCGCCCTCGGCCTGTGGCTGGCCGGCGACTTCGGTACTTCGACCGCCGTCATACGTCGACTCGTCCCTTCCTTGCGGTAGACGGCCACCCTCCGCTTGGGCTGCCGAATCGTCTCTCGTCGGCGAATCCGGTGTCGCAGGTCAGTACTGTCGCGTCGCGGCCTCGCCGATCGTTTGGTTGGTATCGTCCGCCGTCCGCGGCGGTGTCCTCTTTCCCTCTGGTAGTTGGGGTCCTCCTGAACTCATCTTTAACTATCCGTCCTGCAGTCACAGTTTCAGAGGTTGTTGGGAATCTTGCACTGTGACGGGATCAAGGGATCCCGACCGGTTGTCAGGCTACGCGTCACCATGATATGAAATAAAGTTTGTTGTTATCGTCTTGATGTTCGTATTGAAAATTGAATAAACACTGATAATAGTAAACAACAGCACAGTTGATAGATTGATGGAATAACAGTGTACCGGTATGGTAATATATGTGATATGTGGTGACGGTGACGGTGCAAGATGTCACCGGTCTGCACTCAACTAATGACTGGAATAACTGAATTGCTATCTCAACATATTGGTAATATATCTAATCATTCCTACATTACTCTGGCCTTTGTCCAGTGGATGATTTCTCCCGCTCCTATTGGCTTATAACCTACTTCACGCCTCTCACCTCTGTGGGAGTGCTTTCCCCCCCCCCCCCCCCCCCTGTTGGTTATTTGCCCTCTCGAGGTGGTTTGACCTCTAACCTCCCTTTGTGTGGCTTTTGGGGTTTGTGTTATCCCCGTTATTGGGTGTGATACGAGATTGGTTGTTATCAATCTCGTATCTCCAATATTGCTGAAAAAGGCGCCACTTCCCAACTTTATGGGGGTAATAAGGCGGATTTGAATCCGCTCACATTTGTAACAGTATTTACAAAATTTCAGAAGGAATGGGGGGGGGGGGGGGGGGCACGCTCGGGAGAACTACAGACCTAGCCCCTGGGCCATAATTTTAATACCGTAGTCCGGGCAACGTGAAGATTTGTGGCTGCCAAAACGTTTTCAAAGAAAAAATTTAAAATATACAGGGTGTCCCACAAAATTTGACACGGTTTCGTTTTCAAATGACTCAGCTGGACCTTAATAATATTCGGGATTATTGGTATCATTAGAAAGCGAGAGTGCTAACTTAAAAAAAGTAACTTGTTGGAAACGATTATGTTGCTATGGTAACCCCCTGCCGCAGTTCATAAAGAAATAAGGGTTTTGGAAAGGTACATTAATAATTAATTATTTTAAGCACTTAAAAATTTGTAGTTTGTTAAGGAATACACAAACTTAAAATTGGCAAGGGGGATTTCTTTGCAAAAGAAACATCCATATCATGCATTTCGCAGTTCGGTGAGGTTGGCAAGAGGCTGGCTGTACACAATGTTCTTTGGATGACCCCACAAGTAAAAGTCACAGAGTGTTAGGTCAGGTGACCTAGGGGATCATGCTATCGGACCGCCCGCAAAATTAGTCCCCAATTTGGAGGAGCAACGTCTTGCTGGAAGACAACATCTCCGCTTTCGCCAATGCTAGGCACAAAAAACGTCTGTAACATCTGCAAATAATTATTACTTCTGACGGGTCCTTAAAGTACAGTAGTAGGCTCCTATAAAGCAGCTTTCGGACATTGCAGCCCACAGAGTTACCTTAGGAGAGTCTCCAAAATGCTCCACTATTTTATGGGGGTGTTCCTTACACCAAACGAGGCAGTTCCATTGGCCATTTAGGTGGAATGTGGCTTATTCACTGATGAAGACTCGCTGTAAGTCATTGTTCTGCAAATTCTGAGAGATTTATCCAGCGGTGACAACTCTTGTGGGGTCAGCAGTAGGTTTTAGACCATGGATCATTGGAATTTTATATGGCTTACATTTCCGTTTACTTCAGAACGTTTTGCAATTCTTTAGGTGGTACGGGTACCTCCACTCAATTTTATTATATTGTAGCGGAGTTATTTAAAAGCGAAACCGAAAACTTAAAATGTTTGGAGACATAAAAACCAGGAGGTTTCCATTGCAACTAAATCATTCAAGACCCATGGCAATCTTAAGTTACTGTAATTCCTTAACAAAGAACAAATTTTAAATGCTTTAAAATACTTAAAAATTTTACTCTTAAAATTGATTATTAATCCACTTTTCGAAAACCCTTGTTTCATTATGAACTGCGCCAGGGGGTTACCATAGCAACAAAATGATTGTTTCCAACAAGTTTTTTCTTTAAGTTAGCAGTTGTTGTTATACTGTAACTTGTCATTTAAATAGTTCTTACATTAACCGCTTGATGTCGCATAACAATTATAGTTACTAGTAACCAAAGAATGGAAACTACAGTAACTAACTTCTGTGTGATTCAAATATAATATATTGAAGTACTGTATAGTTTAGAATAATTATTGTATTGTTTTATCATCGAATATATAATATTAAATATTGTGTTCAATATTGTTAAATTGTGTGGGACACCCTGTAAATCTAATAAAATCATTATATTAATAATTATTATATTTCAGGTTATAATACTGCATAATATTATTTGTTAAATGCATATCTGTGGCTAATATGCCAGGAGTTCAGTAAGTAAAAGTATATAGCAAATAATAACTAAATGAGTAACGAAACTGAACCTTAACTGGGGACGGCGGGGCAGCATGTCTGAACGGCAGGCCTGCAATCTATTGGTTATAGGTTCGAACCCCGGCAGATTCAAATAAATAATTTCATAGAATAAGCTTGCTTGCGATTATTGTGATACTTAAACCTATTAGTAGACTACCGGGCTATAAAATGTTGTACAGTACAAATACCGGGGGGGGGGGGGGGGGGGGGGGTTATAATTTAATTCACTTATACGATGCTATACGATACGATATGATATAAATTCACATTTCCAGGTTTTCTGGGGCGCTGATTCTAATGAAATACATTTCTAATTTGCCAGATCATTGCTACTCGTCCAAGTCTTGCCTCACTTCTGGCGTTATGTTAAAATTTCATAAATTAAGCTTTAGAAATAAAATAATAAATTTCGCATACAGTGACGGGGTTCCATCATTGATAACAGAAGTTTCCCCATTTATGTTGTGGTTTAAATTCCAGTTGTCAGGTATTCGGTGTTTCTAGCGCCTGTGACAATCCACCCCCCCCCCCCCCTTTTTTTTTTTTTTTAAGATAAACATATATTGCAAAATTCCATAATCCCATTATTTTAAAACTTAAAACATTAGAATTTGAATCTATGAACATGATGCCATGTATGGTTTCATTATCTATATCTATGATATTAGACCGAGTTTCCTAATTTGGCGCCGCTCACAAAGTAAAGAAGGCGGGAAAGTTGTCAAACGCTGCCAAAATTGTTTGTAATTGTAAATGTAAATTGTAACTTTATGAACTGCCCAACCGCAACAAGAACATTAAACCTACAAGGGTGTACCCTAAAAAGATAACACAATGTATTCTGGCATCAATCACCATGTTAATGTGAGTTTATTCTGACTACCCAGATCATCAGTTAAGTTTACTGTACTGTAGGCCTAGGCTAATACTCCTCACATGCAATTGTAGATATTAGTAATAATATTTTTCATTTTTAATTAAGTTAATTTATCCTTTGTTTAAAATAACTATTTTTTTTCTTAAATACAATGTTTATATAATTTAATATTATCCGATTAAGATAATACTGTAGTTGGTGATAAACAATGACCAAACTAAGACTATCTTTACTGCGTACACAAAGACAATATTTATTAATCATCACTATATTGTCCATGGTTATCATTGCTTGCTATGTTTTCAATTACTATGATAGTTTTTTTCGCTGCCTCGTCAATTCACCACGACATTACTACAAAGAACAGCCTGTATATAATATTACATATACAGATTTCATTATGAACGAAAAGTTCTGCAAACAACTACCAGATATATATATATTATTTCTGGTGAGAACAGGTCCTTCAGAGTTCGACAAGAGACAAACTGCACGAGATACAATCGGATCCATTAATCATCTCAATGGAAGAATCATTAAGCTATTGTTCGTCCTAGGTGTTACTGCGGCGGTAAGCAATCGTAATATTGGCGATGAACAATATTTCTGGAAAGATATCGTTCAATTTAATTTCACCGATCACGTTAAGACACTGACTTACAAGTTGATATATTCTTGGGGTTGGATTATAAATAATTGTCCCAATGTCTCTTTTGTAATTTCTATGGACGCAGATGTGTTTGTAAACCCGTACAATCTCATGGAATACTTGCGAACTCACTCTGCTGATCAACTTCTATATGCTGGTTACAGAAATTCATATTTCCCCAGTAGACGCGTGAAGAGAAACACAGAGAGCAAATATTACGTATCGTACGACTCGCTCCCGTGCCAATTATACCAAACCTATAACTCTGGCGGATTTAATGTTATTTCCATGGAAACCTTAAAACTCTTCTACGTCGCCCATAGGCACGTTCCTTACATACCAGTAGAGGACGCATACACAGGCCTTCGTTGCCAAGGCAACTGGAGTGGTACCCGTTTCTATGGATACAGTATTTATGAACGACCACGGTTTGCCTTACGATTACTGTAGCTACCATGGTCGTATCATAGCAACTCACGGATACACATCCAATCAGCTATACGATATGTGGGGGCCAATTGCATAAAGACATAGTAAACTCAACCAGATGTGATTTACAAAACATATAACATGAAATTATCGTCATGTATGCACTAGGGCGTTATGCTGCTAGACCTAGAAACAAGGCCACCACAAATCACTTGGTCCGCCATACATCAACTTCAGGGTCCTTGCAATAGGTTGCCATAATGCAAGAAAGTGAGCCACGATAGCAATGGTCGGTTAGCTTTAAGCGCCGGGGATGCAGGGAAACACAGTGGCCCACACCGGCCATCCTTTTCGCAACAAAAACTCAATACTCATCTATGGGAAATATCTGCCGTGAAATCTGACGGGAAATTCAACCTGCCGTGAATTTCTGCCGTAAATATTTACGGCAAATTCAATCTGCCGTGATTTTTTCACGGCATATACTGTATTGTGGGGCGAGCCACGAAGTTGGCGGAGCCTTAGCGAATTGACACTGTTAGGGGGTGGGTCAATTTATGCAAATAGTTGTCGTCGTCGTCGTCGTCGTCGTTGTCGTCGTCGTCGTTGTCGTCGTCGTTACGATTTTGACATGCTAATAACTTTGTCGGATTTAAAGCTGCCAAGTTGAAAATTTGTAGGTATCAATATGAGCAAAAGTTGAGATTTTTGAGAGACTTTCAGACACCATCAGTGCAATGGTCTCCCGCTAGAGGGCCACATGTCTAAACATTAAATGCCCTCCCATTTCTTTGCTTTTAATCCGTTTAAGCTGAAACTTGGCAGATATGTATTAGACCATTAGCTGTGACTTTCAAGGGAGGCGAATCCATCTGCAGTTCTCCAGTCTGCCGCTAGAGGGCCAACGTGACTATTTGCATAAATTGACCTACCCCCTAACAGTGTCAATTCGCTAAGGCTCTGCCAACTTCGTGCTGCGCGAAGTCCCCACTTCGTGTATATTAATATTTAGTCGCTGACTTTTTAAACATACAGCCAATTTGTTACCGATGATCTATCTATCTTGCATTGTATTTCCTGCTCCAAAAGTTGGGTCGATTTTCCAATGCAGAGGGATTAATTCTGATTGATAAGCCTGGCCCC
>JAUCBJ010003992.1:0-14745 GCA_032718475.1 Nemertoderma westbladi
AAAAGTCCCCCAGAATCCCAAGTTAACCTATATAGTTAGCGATGGCCTGCGGCTTTAGGATCGGCCGCGGTATTCACCTCCCTCATAGCGGCCGCGGAGGTGTTGCGTCAAATGGAGAAATATTTATCCCACCAAGGAAAAATATCGGGATCATTATCAACTACGGAACTGAAGGGGAAAATTGTGTCATGGCAATATATACAGTAGAAATTTCTAGGGTTGCTATCTATATCATCTCGACTTGTTGCACACTGTGGGGCGAGCCACGAAGTGAGTGAGCCTTAGCGTAGGGGTACCATTAATCAACCTGTCGTTCTGTCGTTCTGTCGTTCTGTCGCGTTTTTTTTCAGTATTTTATTTTAAACGTTAATAACTCGGCCAATCCTTTATGAAATCTATCCAAACTTGGTACACATGTTGTTTGGCAAAAGTTTGAAAATTTTCCAAGTAGAATTTGCGTGGGGCCTTCGTGCAGCATCAGTGTAACTGTTATTGCAGTTATAATAAATTTATTTATCCAAATTTAAAATGCGTTAAATTATTATTACTGTAGGATAAATCAGCTGTGTTTCTGACAAATTTTGCAATAGGGCTGTCTGCATGTACCATGTGTACCGGTACTGTCAGGCTGTACTCAATCCCTGAATCGAGAATCCTGCAATCAGTCAATACTGCAATACTGGTCAGCCGGTACCATATCCTGCAGACATGCCATATCATGTAATCTAATTAACCCCGGCAACCCTTGCGGTGATTAAAGTTTAGGCCTAATTAGCCCAGTACCGGCACCGGTAATAATAATATAATAGTTTAGATTGTTACCGCTAATCATTCAGTCATTGCTGCATTGGCACGGTACACTGTATTGCTGTACTGCCGTTGTAGTGCGCACCGTAGGTACCACCCATGGCCTACTACACACAGGCCATGGCAGAGACTTTGCTGTGAAATTAGCGTAGGCTGACTGTGCTGATTATCAGATTATGGTACTGTGGTACAAGCTATATACTGTTAGGTATACTGCTGTATTGGGGTGGGGTTAGGAATAATCCATTTGTTTTAGCATTTAATCCCCTTATTTATTATAAAACCATTGGAAATATTCGCAAATGCCGCTCCATTACTGTCTGAAATGCTCCCGACAGTCCGATGTATCTGGACCCGAGCAGCCGAGTTGCTTCAAGAGGTGATTAACGGGGGAATACTACGGAATTGCTTGTTTGTCAGTACGATTCTATTTGGGTATTTACTACACTCAGACACTGGGAATACGGCGGTCGGTCAGATCGTAATGCGGGCCACTGCCAAGTTCCTCATGCCTCACTCCGGTCACCCACCTTGGAGTGCGGTGGGAAGAGTCCCACTTACTGACTTACGTCGACGACTGAACGAATCGACGAGGATTGCGATCTGGGTTTAGCGGCAGCCCGGATCCTGGTATCGCCTGGGGGAAATGGTTGAACGTCGGGCATACTTGTACCGTATCGCACTGGATTACGTTCTCTGCGACGTGAAAGTGTGAAGCGAATTCGTTGTCGAATTGGGTCGAAAGCTGCGGGAATTCTACTGTTCTACGGGAGTAAACCGCAGCGGTCCGGTGACTACGGACGGATACTACTGGGATAAGCAGGTATTTCGATCGAGTTTCTCGTATTCTCGATGCTCGACAGCTCGAGGCGGATAGAGAGTTGGTTGTGTTGGGCGGTGTTGTTCAATTCTATCAAACGTATTAAATAATTGGTAAAATAATAAAAACACACCAGATAAAGATACTGAGCTTATGGTAAAGAGATAGGCCGAACTTACAATTTCCAAATAGATTGTTCATATAATAAATATATTTTTGGTATTTGATTTCAAGATAGGGGGGGGGGGGGGGGGACTGGACGCAATAAAAATTCATCCCTCTCCAGGGGAAATTGGACGCAAATAACAACAGCTGATTACTCTCAAAAATAAAACTGTAACCTGTTCTATTGTGTTTACTTTATTGTTTTGGTTAAAATAACGTGCCACTGTAACCTGCTCCTTTCCCAAAATTGAGAAATTAATATTGAGGCGGGATACTAATTCGCCAAGATGAGATTTGCGTCCAGTCCCACCCCCTCCTGTCTCTTGATTTTACTAAAAAATAGATTACATTGCATTTTACTGTTATAATTACTGTATTGAATAAAATAATTAATTTATTGTTTATTAAACCGTGCTAAGCACGTTGAACTGGAGCTCTAACAATTCCCCGCTAGCGGCAGACAGGAACTGTAAAAGTCTCTGTATAATTTCTAATTAAGCAATGCTCTTATGTAACTACTACTAAATTTCAGATTAATCTGATCGTTGGTTCTATAATTACAGCTATTTTTAAGTTTCTGTTAATTCGCCCCCTAGCGGCAGACAGGGGAACTGTAGAAGTCTGTCTGTGTGTACAATTTCAAAATCTTTTATAGACTACATGTGTACCAAGTTTGGTTCCATTTCATCCTTGATTGACTGACTTATAAGCGTTCAAACATTCCTGCCACAAACATAGCCAGAGGCAGCCACAAACAAATAAAAGCTGCAGGAACTCTAGCGATAATTATTTAATTAATTATTAAATACTGTTTCAATTAAATTACTTACGAAAATCTAGTCATCTTCTTTTAAATATGGACCCTGCATTCGTGGAAAATATAATATTTGATAATTCAGCAGTCAGCCTACGCTAATTTCACAGCAAAGTCCTTGTCATGGCCTGTGTGTAGTAGGCCATGGTACCACCCTACTACCGGTACCGGCTGACCGGTGGCAACTAGCACTTCAGCACTTGCACAGCAACAGCACTACCGGCGATACACAGGTTGGAATTTATGTAGAGTTTGCTCAACAGCACAGATATAAAATAGTTATCTAAATTATATATATTACTATTGACAAGTATTGAAATATATACCGTTATTCGTGTTATCAGTATTTGCAACATCTGACATTGAAGAGGTGAGAGAAGATGAATACCGGCACTCAACAAAACAAACGCTTATCACAGGTCGGTATGGTTACCTCGAAACCGGCGCGACTGTCCACTCGAATACAACTTCAAAACACAAACGCCAACAATAAACTGAAAGCGAATCGAACGTCTTCAGAAGAATCTGTCATTGGGACGAAGAAAAGGAAGCCGAAACCACGGGAATGGACCACAGCTAAGATTGAATGCTCCCATTGTCAGAGTTCCTGGACCGAAATTGAAACACCAATTGCCGATGGGCTTGATCTCTCAAACCAAAACTTCCTCTGCGGGGTTTGCGCGGCAGTAAAGATTGAAAGTCTGGAAGCTGGCATCCCTAGGTATTATTATTATAAAGAGCGTCAGCCTGCATTTAATAAATATATTTTAATACAAAACAGGTCGAACGCAAAGAGGCTTATAATAAAGACGAGTACTGCATTGATTATATTCCTATAAACCACCTGGCTTTACATATTGAACGTGCGTTTGGAAATAAGTTTGTGCTACCTTTCCATGGGTGGTAGATGTCGCGGTTATGTAGTGGGGGGAGGGGGGGGGGGGGGGGTGCAGATTAAAAGTGGTGAACACGTACTGTCCCCCTTTCTTTGATTAATTGGTGGTGTGGGTTAATCTCTCATAACCTGATTTTGTGATACAGTCGCACAATTTTAATTTGTATCTCATAACTGGGCCTCGTGCTGCGCGAAGGCCCCACGAACGTGTAAGTGGTACAGAGAATTACATAAAACACAATAGGCAATGGACTCATTTGATTTTATACTAGAGAAACAAAATGTACAATTTCCGGCCCCGGATTCATCAGTTACACCGAGACGGGGTCCGTTATATCCGGGGTACCATCCGTTATACCCGGGGGTCATTGCGCGCTAGGCTAGTATACCCCGGGGGGGGGGGGGGGCATTACGCGCTAGGCGATTACGCCCGGGGGGCGTATTCGACAGGGGGGCAATGTCGACTGGGACACCGGGCCGTCATTGGATAGCATACAATGATACAAACCATGATATCATTTACTGTAGGGCTGTATACAACGCAGACACCATACAAGTTTGTTGTGCTCTAACAGTTGTAGTACACACAGTCGCACAAGTAGATAATCAGGACATACATTTAGTTTCCCCCTCCTATTTCCTCATAAATAATATATTAAAATAAGTCGAAGAATACCACCTACACCTTAGTAAAAATACCCCTAAGCGAAATTCATATTTGTATTACTTTTTTACTTTCCTCGAAATAATATTTTCTCATCTGCTTTGTATTGTAATTTATAGTCCTATAAATTCCGGATCCCGGACGCATTAGTGCTTAGGGTAGACTTTCTTGTAGTGTAGATACAATAACATTGAAACTTTTATAGATTATATTTTTATTATGATTATACATTATACATGTAAATTACATATAATATGTAATGTGTTATTGGAAACCGGTTTATGGGTAATTTGTACTGATTTTAATATTACTAATACCGTATTTACTCGAATAAGAGCCCCCCCCCCCCACCCCCCTCAAATTAACGCCATGAAATTAGCAACTTAAACGCCTTCCCCGAATAAATGCCCCGGCGTTTAATAATATTACAATGTGGGACGTTAACATTGTTGAGAGTTAACTGATTGTTAAGACTGAAGGTAACTGTAGTAGGGTGTTGTACCGCTGTAATAGGCTGCATTGTAATAAAGATAATCTTGGTTTTATTTTAATTATTTCATTTGTTTAACTTGTTTTCTTGAATTTAACAACATTCTTTATTAGGGGATTTAGATTCAAAATGCTGAGAATTTAGAACATAAACATAAACGCCCCCACTGTGACGGGATCAGAGATCCCGACCGGGTAGGTTGTTATACGCGTCACCGTTGGATGGGATGGTGTTACTGATAGCTTGGCCGAGGCCGTTGGAGAAAAGCGTTCAGAATTGATGTTGTTCCTTGGCGTTGTAATACATATAATAATAGTAGCACAATAAAGATTATATATGTCTGATACCGGTAATGGTAATGTATGATGACAGCCGATATACGATGACGGTGAACAATGTTACCGGTCTGCACTAAAACTGGGTAACTAACTAACTGAATCACAAACCGGTAACGGGAGGTAATATATGATTGATATACCAATATTCCTTCACCTCGTACGCTACTTTGGCCTGTTACCTAATGGATGCTCTTCTGTGCCCTATCACGTGCTTTCCTCCCCCTTATTGGCTAATATTCTACTTGTCACCCTTTCACTCTCTGGGAGTGTTTCCCCTCTGCTGCTAGCCTCTGCTAGCTGTGTCCCCTCCGAGGTGGTTTGACCTCTAACCTTCCTTTGTGCGTGGCCTCGGGGCTTCCTAAAGAAGGGCAACCTAACACTCTATGGTTCTTTTCGGGGAATCTCATTGATCTCAATTGCTGCAAAGCTACAGTATACAATAGGATTCTATTAAATCGCATCAGGGATCCCATTGAGAGACTGCTCCGTGGAAATCAGAATTGGGTTCCGTAAAGGTCGTGGGACCATGGAGCCCATTTTGGCACTTAGAAGGATAATTGAAGAATTATCAAAAAAGAAAGACAGGCATCTGGCTATTATCTTTGTTGACTTCTTCAAGGCCTTTGATTCAGTCTCTCGCTCACGTATGTTCAGCATACTTTCATTATATGGGATTCCTGATGAAATTATTGCAGAAATCAGATCAGTATACGATGGTTCGACAACATTTGTGTCTACTGTTGACGGTGACACAGAACCATTTGAAGTGTTATGGGGCGTCCTCCAAGGAGACACACTTGCACCATTCTTGTTCATTATTGTGGTTGACTATGTTCTATGCATGTCCTTAGATCATCATAATGATGATGGGGTGATGATAACTCCACCTACTGGCTCCAGAAGTCGAGGAAATCCTGCCAAGTACCTAACTGATCTAGACTTTGCTGATGACTTAGGAGTACTCTCAGAATCATTAGAGGGTGCCCAACGGCTCCTCAGCTCATTAGAACATGCTGCTTCTAGTGTTGGTCTTTTTATTAACTCCAGAAAGACCAAAATTTTGACAGTTAACTTTGAAAGTCCTCAGCAAGTCTCTGGCAGCCTTGAATAGGCTGCCAGGATTTGGAAGTCACCGAGAATTAATCGGAAACTTAAGGTCCGATTATTTAGAGCAGCAGTAGTTCCAGTACTCCTCTATGGGAGTCCATGCTGGGCTCTAACTGCTGTGGACACCAAATCTCTCTCTGGATGGCACATTCACAAGAATGCTACGCCGGGTTCATTGTGTCAAGTACAATGCACACATCTCCAACCAGACACTATATAACATTGGAGGTGTCTCATTGGTTCCCCCAAGCTTGACACTAGAACAAAATCGCCTCCGCTTTGCAGGACATTGCTTTCGTCGTGAGGACCAGCTAGTGTATAGTGCATAATCTTGTACTTTGGCAGCCTCATGGAGTGAATAAGCATGGTGGACAGCCCATGACTTTCTTGAGACGCATCTTAAAGGACACTGGCCTTGAAGATATGGATGATCTAGCAAATGTCATGGGTGATAGGGAGTTGTGGCGGTGCAATTTTGTTGACAAGCTGGCACAGCATTCTTAAAAATGCAGCTGCAATGCAGTAAGCTGATCCTAGTAGTAGTAGTCGGGGCTTGTGTTGCCCCCCTCCCCCCAAATGTTGGTTGTGATACGAGATTAATATTGCTAATCTCGTATCTCCAACATATTGCTGAAAATGCCACTATCCCATTTATTGGTGGGTAATGAGGCAGAATTGAATCCGCTTACACTCCCCCCCATGCTATCTTCCCGGTGAGAAGATAGCGTCATTCTCAAGTGCGCTTAAATTCCGCTGGAACCCGATCTAGTATCGGGCGTGGGGTGGAGTTCTTTTCTCGGAGTCGGCTTTCCAGGCCGCCCCCCCCCCCTGGGTATGATGTTGCTACCCCTCCTTGGTGCACACGCGAGCTATGTTGCACCAAGGTATCTGACGTCTCGGTTTGAGACAATCGTGGACTCTTCACACAATTTTAAAAAACTTCCTCACTCTGAACTCACTCTAACCTCACTCTCGGATCCCTCTGTCCGTTACTCTCTCTCTCTCTGCTCGCTCCCCACACTTGAATTGCACTCCTCTCACTTCCTCACGCGCCAACACCTCCTCTCCATACTTCCCTCGTACTCCTCTCATACTCCTCTCGCACCAACATCTCCTCTCCATACTTCCCTCGGAACTTACCCCAGTCCATCGGCTTGTGGCAGACAAGCCTCATGAGCTGGCCCCATCGCCACTGCTCCACAATGTCCTGTGCCCGGTCCGTGCTCCCCCCGGAACTTGCCCCAGTCCATCGGCTTGTGGCAGACAATGCCCATGAGCTGGCCCATCCCCACTGCTTCACAATGTCCTGTGTTCTCTACCACTCCCAAAGGGCCAATTTTTCTAGTCTTACCCCTGTCTGTGCTATCATCCTATCTACCTTGCTACTTACTTCTTACCCTGTACCCTACTACTACTATACTATGCCTACATAGTCTTTACTTTCTTACTACGTGGCGCTCTCGGTGCCCACAACTTCTAACTTGGTACTATGTACCCTAATACTGCTACTACCTAATACCTACATACTACACCCTTCACTCTCTCACTACGTGGCGCTTTCGGTGCCCACAACCCCTCTGCTACTACCTCTATGGTATACCTACATACCATACCCTCTACTCCCTTTCTACGTGGCGCTTTCGGTGCCCACAACCTCTAACTCTCTCGGTACTATGTACCCTGCTACTACTCGTGGTATGTCAATATACCACACTCCCTATCTTCTGCCTACTTCTAACTCTAACGGTACTATGTACCCTCCTACTCCCGTGGTATGTTTATATACCACACTCCCTAATTTCTGCCTACTTCTAACTCTAATGGTACTACGTACCCTCCTACTCCCGTGGTATGTTTATATACCACACTCCCTAATTTCTGCCCACTCCTAACTCTCCTCTTACTCTTACTAACTTCTACTAACTTTCTAACTACTACTTACTATCTAACTATCTTTCTAACTACTACTTACTATCTAACTATCTACTACTATTACTTTCTAACTTTCTACTATGTCACTTCTTATTTTTATTATTTGCTTTTACTTATTATTTATTATATTTTGTGTAGGAAGGGCGTCTCGCCCTCATTCCCACCCCCCTCAGTCCAACAATTGGACGACTAAACTCTAAGGTGCCCCTTCTAATAGGCAGCACTTTCCTACAGCCCTCCTGTAGGTCTTCCTGTCCTTTGCTCCTATCTTGCCTCCTATTCTCATCTCCACCAACCGGACTCTTCCGTCCTCATCGGGGTAAGTATCTACCACTCTCGCTAGCCTCCCCCACCACCCTAAAATCGGGTCTTCCAGTCGCCTTCTTGAAGTCGCCTCTGACGAGGGCGCCCCAACCTCGTGGTCCCCTGGAAGCAAAATGCCACCCTTCATCTTGTCGTCATCTGGTGGTAGAATGAAAAGAAATCGAAAGAATAGATAAAACAGAATGGATAATAGTAATCCTATCCCTTTCCACCCTGTCTTCTTATTTGACCTCCCCCTTTTCGGTATGCCTCTCAACCAGACCAGTGTCTCCTCCGGACACTCCACCAGACACTCCTCTGGACACTCCTCTGGGCACTCCCCCGGACATCTCGCCGTCCACTCTTCTCCATCCTCATACTGATAGTTGCCAGGAACATCCTTGTTCCATCCCATCGTCTCTAAGTCTTCCGCGTCGAATCCATTCTCCTCCGCCCACTCTCTTGCTGTTACTTCCCCTCATAACTGATCTACCGATGGTATTTCTCTGGAACTATCCTCTATCCTTTCACCACGCTCCACTATGCGTGGTTCCAGATCCATACCCAACTCCTGGTATCCTTCCCTGGGCCGCTTCTAACATGGGACCTCCCCATTGCCCGCCTCTGGTTTCTACTTTACATCCGCAACGGTGCCTGATAGCATGCACCCTGATGTCTCCGACACCCTGGATGGAATCTTGGTTTTAATTGGGCCGATAAGCATCCATCCGAACGGCATGAGAATTGCCGTTGGATCCCGCTGCTTATTCTCTCCGAATATGGTCCTTACTCTCTCGTGGGCCGTCGGACAATCCATTCCGACTATGATGGATACCTTCGAGACGTCTACTTTCGGTATTGAGAAATCGATATCGTCCAGGAACCGGTATTGGTTGACCTCGATCTTAGTTGGTCTCCTGGCATTTATGTTAATCGATTCTATAATCTGAATGGGGTCGATGGTCGCTCCATAGTCACATCCTGGTGCTATTGCTGATATCTCGCACCATCCCGTCCTCATCTCCAGGACCTCATCCTTACTCGAGATAGTAGTTACCGCCATCCTACTCGGCCTCATCTGTAACCCTATCTCCTTGGCCACCCAATTCTCCACCAGCATGAAGGCTGCTGCGCTGTCGACCAGCATCAATGTTGTGATTGATCGGCCGCCCTTTCCTGTTATCTTCACTGGTACTACCCCAAGTAGTACTTTCCTCTTTCTCCTTGCTACCGTCGTGCTCGTAGCCATTGTTTGGCCTCCAGTCTCATCGTCTCCTATCGGTGTTTCTCTACACTCTCCTGAACCTGTGTCCTTCTACCACGCATCGGTGACATAGTCCATTAGTATCTGCATAGGCTACACGATCTTGTTTAGGCAACGCTTGCCAATGCTTACAACTCATGGTCTTATGGGTCCCATCCCTATGCAGTTGACATTCGTATCCTGGATTGTAGCGCTCCCTGTATAGCCCTTCACGTATTGCGCGTAGATTCATGTCTACCAGTTTAGTGTTTTGGTTATCTGGACTCGGCCTACTGGGTGTGTTGGGATTATATTTGTTTGTGTTGTTATTTTGTTTCTGTCCCTGGCATGGTGTGGCCCTACTCCCAACTAACTGTGGACTAGCAGTCCCCTGCGTGGCCGCATGTGGTAGCGACTGTCTCACTCTCGGGAATGGATCCTCAGGATTGTGTTCGGGTTTAGGCCTGTTGTATTCGGTCTTCGGCGCCTTCCCCAAACTATCCTCACTATAGACTGGGTCTGTAATCAACTCCGCTTCGTAGTTGAGGAAGTTCGACATTTCCTCTAGGCCCGGTTCCGCACCTTTCTTCTCCCGGGTGGAGAAGGCGATCTTCCTCCATTTATTCCATAGCCAGAGCGGCAGTGTCTGCGCTATCGTGGTGATGTTATTCGATGCGTTGAGCTCGTATGGCGCGTCTAGTGTCTTCAGCACGATTAACGCCTTCTCGACCTTATTCGCGAAGGTCTTTATACTAACAGGGTTATCCTGTAGGCCACCCAATGTTATTCCCCTCAGGGTCTGCCGGATGATCTTGGCTGGGTGTCCGTATTCCTTGTCTAGGGCTCGCCATGCAGTCGTGAAGCCACCCTCGATGCCCTGATACTGCCTCACGATGTTGTACACTGGGCCTCCTGTGTATACCTGTAAATATTTTAGGCACTCCGCCTGCGTCAGGTTCTTAGTTAATATTTCGTTGCTGTACATGCGTCGGAATTGCAGGTATTCTTCCGGTCTGCTTCCGTCGAATTTAAATGGCTCAACTGGTGGTAGCTCGATCCTGGTCTTGAGCGCATCGATAAGTGTTGCCATTCCCATCGCCTGTTCTTCCAATGGGTTCGAGGGATGCTGTACAGACTCTCCTGTTGGGTGCGGTCTGCCCGTCGGGCCTGTTGACTTCTTCTGTGTCGGATATATCATTGGGGGTAACGGACCCCTCCATATCTCCGTGTAGCACGATCTGTTCTGGTCCAGGGGATCACCCTGCCCCCCCCCCCCCACCGGTGTTATGTTTGGTACTGGGGTTGATGTTAATATATTGGGGCCCATACACCTATCTGCAATAACCCCCCCCCTCCCCTGGATATATGTTATGTCCCTGCATATTATAGTCATACTGCTGTGCTGGTACCAGTATAGGCCTATCGAATTCCTGCCTACCTACCGGTATGTACGCCGTGACTTCCAGATCTAATCCCGTTGCTCGCGCTACCCTATCGCCTAGACTATCTCTCCCAGCATGGCCTATAGTATGTGCAGTATGTATAGTATGTCCTGCAGTCTGCCTGTGTCCTTCCGGACCGAAGTTTAATCTTCTTGAATATTCCAAGAAGTCCTCCCCGCAACTACCGTACTCTCGATCGGCAGCTATATCCCATCGAGAAGTCTCTCTTCGATCCCCTCTCCTGTTCTCGTCCTCGTATCGGTACGGCCTGTACCCTTCTCCTGGTGTGCGGTATATCTCACCAGGCTGCATCCCTCCGGGGCGATGGCAATCTCCTGGAGTTCGACCCCACTGACTCTCTAACTCCATCTCTACTACCGATGGTTCGCTGTCCGTCCTCGCTCTCCGGTTGCTTGGAGCAACGCTTCTTCTATTATCTTCACTTCTTCTCTCTTCAGTGTAGCGATCCCGCTCATGAGATCTCTCTTCGACCTCCCGGTTAAACTCCACTGTTCTTCTTCTCTCTTCCGACTGACGTCTTCTCGCTCGCCCGCTCCCGGCGTCAACATCTCTCTCTCTGCCCGGGTGGACGCTCCTGTGGATACTCACCCTCCCCCTACTATTCTCCGTCGTCGGGTGCTGCGGTTCACCTAACTCGCCCCGCACATTGTCCGCCGACGCTTGTGGGACATTCTCTGCCCCCCCCTTCTCGCCACTAATCTCCCATGGTGGGGCGCCCATAGCCCACCCCCCCACTCGCCGCTTCTTACTTCACTACCTCCTACTGGCCTGGCAGGCTCCCGTCGGGTTGAATCACCCCCGCTACTCCCTGCCTAACTACGTGGCCTTGCAGGCTCCCGTTGGGGTGACTCACCCCTGCTACTCCCTACGTACTAACTATGTGGCCTTGCAGGCTCTCGCTGGCCAGGCCACCTATGTCTCCTACATTAGTATTAATAGCGCCGTTGTTAATATTAATATTTAAATTATTTAAATTAGAATTAGTATTATTTTGTTCGTTTGAATTAAAATTATTATTTAGATTATTTTGTGCGTTTAAATTAGGGTCATTATTTTGTATATTTAAATTTAAATTATTACTACTGGGTAAAAGATTATTTCCTGCAATGAAAGTTTGATTAGGGTTGTCCACTACGGTACTATTAATATTAATGCCCTCTAACGTATTATTATTACCCCCCCCCCCCCCGCTCGTACGGTTACACCAGTCCTGGGTCTGTCGTCCGGTATTAACAAACATTTCCATTACTTCTGGCTCCTCGTAAATACTACCCGAGCCAGCCTCACTCTCGGATAGTCCCAACTACGCCAGTTCTAATCGGCGCTTTTGCTTAGCCTGATATTGCATATGCCCCCTTAGTCGGGCATGCATATCATCCCGCATACGCTTTCCCGCTCTCTCTCTTTCTCTATCATCTCGCAAACTTTGGTCGGCGAACTCTGCCTCTCTCGCTACCCTCTCAAGCCTCTTCGCCTCACGCTCTTTACGCTCGTTCGCCTCTCTCTCTTCTTGCTCTCTACAGTTCCTCGCCACCCTCTCGGCCCTCTCTCTACACTCCCTCGCCAACTCCCTCTCTTTCTCTAAAAACACAGTTACCTCGTCCAGCTGCCTCTCTAATTCTTTCTGGTCTAGCGCCACCATGTCCAGTTGACATGCCAGATCTATCTCTAACACCCTTCTTGCTTTCGTGGAGGATGTAGCGGACTTATCGGTCGCGACGGACTCCCGTCGCCTCTCTGTCCTACTAACTTTCCCCCGCTTTCTGTGGTTCTCTCTAACCGACGAGACCGAATCCTCGGGGTTAACCTCGGGTTCGCCCTCGTGCGGATCCGCCCAACCCACTAACTTAATTCCCCTAGCATCCACTAAGTACGGCCCTACATACACTACTTCAGGCTCCATAACCCCGGATCCCCACAGTTCAAACAGTTCGGTGGCGACCCCCCTCGCTCTCTCACTTGCCAGTTCTCCCTGTCCAAAATGGACTAAATACCAGAAATGTTTGTTAGACTCACCTAGCCTTTGGTGTAACTTAGGCTGGTCTATCTTTCCTCCCTCTCTGGCCTCCTTCAGTAGTTTCTTTGTGGCGTTCTAGGCCCGCCTCGTCCCGACGTCCTCTTCGCCGACTCCTTCTCCTCTCCTGGTTCGGCGTCGTACCGTCGGCCCCACCGCCGCAGTTCCGGTGGGCCATCTGTCGCCCTCGGCCTGTGGCTGGCCGGTGACTTCGGTACTCCGACCGCCGTCGTGCGTCGACTCGTCCCTCGCTCGTGGTTGACGGCCGCCCTCCGCTTGGGCTACCGGATTGTCCCTTGTTGGCGAATCCGGCGTCGCAGGTCGATACCGTCGCGTCGCGGCCTCACGGATCGTTTGGTTGGTATCGTCCGGGGTTCGCGGTGGCGTCCTCTCTCCCTCTGGATCTCGGGGCTCTCTATCGCTCATCTCTTTACTTTCTCTTAGCAGTCACAGTTTGATGGTAGTTGGTTAATTGTTCACTGTGACGGGATCAGAGATCCCGACCGGGTAGGTTGTTATACGCATCACCGTTGGCTGGGATGGTGTTACTGATAGCTTGGCCGAGGCTGTTGGAGAAAAGCGTTCAGAATTGATGCTGTTCCTTGGCGTTGTAATATATATGATAATAATAGTAGCACAATAAAGATTGTATATGTCTGATACCGGTAATGGTAATGTATGATGACAGCCGATTTACGATGACGGTGAACAATGTTACCGGTCTGCACTAAAACTGGGTAACTAACTAACTGAATCACAAACCGGTAACGGGAGGTAATATATGATTGATATACCAATATTCCTTCACCTCCTACGCTACTTTGGCCTGTTACCTAATGGATGCTCTTCTGTGTCCTATCACGTGCTTTCCTCCCCCTTATTGGCTAATATTCTACTTGTCACCCTTTCACTCTCTGGGAGTGTTTCCCCTCTGCTGCTAGCCTCTGCTAGCTGTGTCTCCTCCGAGGTGGTTTGACCTCTAACCTTCCTTTGTGCGTGGCTTCGGGGCTTGTGTTGCCCCCCCCCCCCCAAATGTTGTTTGTGATATGAGATTAATATTGCTAATCTCGTATCTCCAACAACATATTGCTGAAAATGCCACTATCCCATTTATTGGTGGGTAATGAGGCGGAATTGAATTCGCTTACACCCACTTGAACCACACAATTTGGAACTTAAACGCCTTCTCCGAATAAACGCCCCCCTCGAATAAACGCCTCCTCAATTGGCAATTTATAAACTTAAACGCTCTTATTCGAGTAAATACGGTACACCAAATATAGCCATGCTGTGTTCGACATAGCATTGTCTATAATGCAAAGATAGGCCTACAAACCTGTTGCTATGTTGCAGCCTAAATAACCGAACATGAACCTGACTGTCTACCTATTACAGCTATTTGAATGTCCAGAATTTATATTCATTTAATTTTGATATAATGCTAGTATGATATGCTATATAAAAATAATCATTATTTATGCTGTCAAAATAATGCTATGTCTAACTAAAATACCATAATTAGGACTAAATACACTCTGACTATCTTTTAACTGTAATAATATAGGTGATAGACTGGTATGTATAGCCAATATCATACATTGTGTTATGTATAGCATAAACGACCATGCTATACCTCAACGAAGTTGTTAGAACTCATATTAGGTTTAACTGACCTGCTGAGGTTGGGAGC